>CM062805.1:483561302-483669984 GCA_031772625.1 Pinus tabuliformis | reverse complement strand
CTTATGACCTTTATTGTATTTGCTATCACAACTATAACAAAGCCATTTTCACTCCCTTTTTCTTCCAATTGTCGAGGTGTCAACCTTCTAGGTTGTGGATGGATAGGGGCAACAACACTTCCATATTTATGATTGTAAGTGGTTAGCTTCCTTATTGCCATAATTTTGCTTTACATTTTTCTTGCCAACCTGAATGCCTTCTCCAATGGATCAGGTTCCCAAAGGCGAACGTCATGTTGGATGTTATCCTTTAAAGTTCCTATGAACACATCAATCCTATGCTCCTTTGGAATATCTTTTACCCTTATATTCAATTTTTGGAAGTCCTCAATGTGCTCCATCATTGAACCCTTTTGTTTCAAATTTATCAATTAGCTAAAAAAAGTGTTGTTTTTTGTATCATCATAATCTACTATCATTTCATCTGTAAAAATAGCCCACGTGACAATTTGTTTATGAGATAAAAGCCATCAATACCATACAAACTGATTTGGTTACAAATATAAAGTTGAAAAGCGTACCTTTTGTGTTTTTTGAACATTATGGAGATCAAAAAATTGCTCCATCTGTAGTACCCATGTTACGGGATCCTTTCCATCAAACTTCCTCATATCAATCTTTGGAACATGGTGGATCTTTGATCTAACATTAGAGTCTATGAAATAATGATTAACATTTATTTTGTTCTCATCATGAGTTTCCTTTAATACCCTTTCGCCATTAGTAAGAATTTCTTGTAGAAACTTTTTCAAATGTGTCTTTAAGTCTTCCATCTTAGCTTCCACGCCTTTCTTTAAATCATCCATATTAGCTTCCACGCCATCAATCTTAGCTTCCACATCATTCATCTTAGCTTCTACGCCTTTCTTTAAACCACCCATATTAGCTTCCCCGCCATACATCTTAACTTCTATGTATTTGTTTAAAGCATCCATCTTAGCTTTTGTTACTTTTTGTGAGAGTGAATTTTATTGCACTTGGTCTCGTAATTTTGATATATCATGTTGCATTTCTTCCTCTTCTTCATGAGTCATGCCAGAGCTTTCAGGTTCCTTACTAGGTGTTTCCATTTTCTTTCTTCGGGGCAATATTAATAATAATAATGCTTCACTATTCCCTTTGAATTCCTTCAAACTAATTTTTCAAAGAAAACTTATGCAAAAATTTAAAAAAACTACACACCTTTTTTCACTTTGTAGGAGCTCAATATTGAATTGGTTGTATCTCTAAAATTTCAGATCTCCAAGTTCTACAATTTCTTCTTGCAGTAACCCTCTAAGTCTTGTTTCTAACCCTGCAAGTCTGATCAATATTGGATTCTCCAATGAAGAGTTATTCCAAATCTCCCACGCTGACATGATTATAGACTGGCTCAGTAGAGCGAGCTTGTACGAAGTGCCACGTGTCACTGTTTTGACCTTAGGACCTGAAACCGATAAACATAAAACTACATGGCATATTATTTCTATAACTTCTTACGAAATTTCAATTTGATGCTCAGAAAACAAGTTAGGATGATTTTCCCTAAGTCACATGTTTGAGACATAATTTGGGATCCTGCAAAAACCATAACTTCCTTGGATCATATCTCCAAACATATAGTGAACAATTATATGAAACTTGGACCCGAGGTGCAAAGAGATTTCAGCTCAAATGGGTTTTATTTTTAGCTTCTAAAACATCCCAGCAAAACAATTATAGTGAAAATTCCACGATGACCTATTTGGAGCAGCAAAACCCTAGAATCCAAGCTCTAATACCAAATGTTAAGAAACGAGCTCACAAAAAGATAGAAAAGAAAGATCAACGCCTTAGAAATTAGCCTCTTCGAGGGGCAACCTCCTTTACATTACACAAATGAACAATTATTGGATGATACAAATGACAAAACCTCCTTTCTATATATAGGAGTCTAAGGGGTCACAATATAACCCAAGCCGATCTAACAATAATAATATAAGGGCACAAAAATAACAATAAGGGATACAATGACAATAGTAATGGGGAAATCACTAGTATTATAGGGACTTAACACTCTTAAACTTCAATCAAACATAATCGCCTATTATTATTATTGATTAATATTAATAGTCAAATATAGTCAACGACATTAGTCAAACATAGCCAAACAAAGTCAACCTTTATAGTTAATGTTTAAATAATTGACCATGATCAAACTTGGTCAACCCTATATTTACCATATTTGACAATAGTCAACCTTGTTCACTCATAGTCATCCTTAGCCAATGTAACTCAACAATTTTCAATTATAGTCAACCATGGTTGACCAAAGCCAAACATTGTCAACCTTAGTCAACCAAGGACATCCTTAGTCAGTCATAATCAAGATTTAAAAATATTTAATAATAACAATATAAATATTAATAAAGTTGACTAAATAATAATATTAATATTGCAATTTTAGAATGGTATAAAATTTATCCAATGTCGCAATGAGAGAAACATTGTTGAAATGTTACATTACATCGCAATTTATCCAATGTTGTAATGTGACAAACATTGTTGCAATGTTACATTACTTTGCAATTTATCCAATGTCGAAATGCAACATTACAAAATGTGGTCAATCACATTTAATAATGTTGTTGACTATGTTTGACTAGTTTGACAATCAACACTCTTCAACTTTAGTTAAACATAATCGCCAATTAATATTATCACTTAATATTAATAATCAAACATGTTGTGATGTGAGAATGGTACATAAATCTATACAACATCGCAATGTGAAAAACATTGTTGCAATGTTACATTACATTGTAATTTATCCAATGTCACAATGCGACATTACAAAATTACTCAACCACATTTACTAATGTGGTTTACTATGCTAGACTATGATTGACTATGTTTGACAGTCAACACTCTTCAAATCTTCACAAATATAATCACCTATTAATATTATTAATTAATACTAATAATCAAACATAGTGAACCACATTAGTCAAACAAAGTCAACCTTTATAGTCAATGTTTAAATAATTGACCATGATTAAACTTGGTCAACCCTATGTTTACCATATTAAACCATAGGTAATTTTCTTCACTCATAGTTGTCTTTGGTCAACATAACTCAAACATATTCAATTATAGTCAACCATGGTCGCCCAAAGTCAAACATTGTCAACCTTAGTCAACTAAGGTCATCCTTGGTCGGTCACAATCAACCATGATCAACGAAGGTCTTCATGGTTGAATATGGTCAAGCATAATCGTCAATCAATGTCTCTATGGTCAACCATGATCAACCATGATTGAATATCGTCAACCATAATCAACTAGGGTCAACCATGATCAACCATGGTTGAATATGCTCAAGCATAATCAACCAAGATCAACCAGGGTCAACCATGGTTAAATATGGTCAACCATGGCTAACCATGGTCATCCTTGGGTAGTCACAATCAACCATGATTAACCATAATGGTAAATCAATATCCTATGGTTATAATTGTTGAACATGGTAAACCAAGGTCTCTATGGTTAAATATGGTCAAACGTAATTGTCAAGCAATGTCTCTATGGCCAACCATAATAAACGATGGTCAACTATGATTAACCATGGTTGAGTATCGTTAGCCATGATAAACCATGGTTGAATATCGTCAACCAGGATCAACCATGATCAAGGTCTTCGTGATTGAACAATGGTTTAATATGGTCAACCATGGTTAACCATGGTCATCATTGGTCGGTCACAATCAACCATAGTCAACCATAATAGTCAATCAAGATCTCTATGGTTAGAATGGTTGAACATGATCAACCAATGTCTCTATGGTTGAATTAGGTCAAGCATAATGGCCAATCAATATCTCTATGGCTAACCATGATCAAGGTCTCTATGGTTGAATATGGTCAACCATGATCAACCATCATTAAAAATTATCAACCATTATCAATCATGATCAAGTATGGTCATCTTTGGTCAACCATAATCAACCTAGAACATTCCATGCTCTATCGACTCTTAATGCCTAACCATTGTCAACCATGGTTAGAATGGTCGAACATGGTCAACCAAGGTCTTTATGGTTGAATATGGTCAACCATAATGGTCAATCAAGATTTCTATGGTTGAATATGGTCAATAATGGTCAACCATCTTCAACCATGGTCAACCCCATCAACCATCTCAACCATTAATATAACCATTTTTGTAACATTAATGTAACATTAACAACCACAGTAATGTAAGCTTGATCATGGTCAACCTCATTAACTCTCCTCAACCATGGTCAACCATGATGAATCCACCCCAAATGTAGGATGTCAACTAACACAATTAAATTTACTAATATGATTAATATATGTCTATTAGCAACATTTTCCACTTTTTATATACCAATCAACATATAAAATTAACAACCATCATATATAAATCACATTAATAAATATAATTGTGTACTCATTTAAATATTTAAACATCACATTTTATACCACTAAAATTTACAATCTTATTAAAAACACTATCGACATATTTCCAAAAATAGAAAACATATCTAATATAACGAGAAACAATAGAGTTGGCTTTGTCAATCTTGCAAATCCGTGGCAGACGCTTTCCCCGACGATTTGAAAGGTGGGAATCAAATTTTGAAGATTTTGTTGATACTATTTTTAATAGATATTTAATTAATTGGATTGGTTCAATATGAATCTTTTAAATTTAGTAAACAATATACAGCTTTTAATTAATTTATGTTATAAAATCTCTTTATTTAAGCATTTTACAACTCAATCCAGCCGAAAGAAAGATATATGGAAATATGTTGGTTTTAATGCGGTCATTCAAAATGTGAATACAATGTAAAAAGTAATATTTTATAATTAAGGAATACAATGTGAATTTGATGTGTATACTTTATACTTTATAGATAGACAGATAACTTTATATAATATATAATTATATTTTAAAATTATACTCATTGAAATATACAGAGATGTGCTTTTATATAATATATTTATTTTTATGTAATCTAGAATTAAATTTTTTTGCAGGAGAAAGATTACTTTTTGAATTTTTATATAAAATGTACATAATTTAGCTCGTCTTAGATTTGGATTTGTGATATTTTAGAAAAAAGCATATGATTTTAATCATCAAGTCTTTTTAAACCATACATAAATTAAAGTATATCTATTTTAAGCCCTAATTATGACTAATTTCTAATATGATAAAATATTTTATTTAAATAATTTAATTATTTATTTATTGGTGGCAACATCTGATAAAATTAATTTAATTGATAGTAAATGGGGATTTTTTAATTAGATTTGGTTTGAGTGTTGGGAGGAATGGGTATCAACCTAACCACCTATATTTGATTCTCAAAAGTATAAGTTGAGTCGAAGAAAAAGGGATAATTAAATTATATATTTAGGATCTAAATGATATAATATTTGTTTATTAAGCATTTGCATTTTCAGAATAAATATATTGTATTTATTATCTTAAAAACAAATGCATTATGCTTAATATATTAAATTTATAGATAAATATAATTATAGTAGATATATTAATTGCAATATTTTTTTGAGTTAATTTGATCTATTAAATTATCTCAAATATGTACATAGATCTTATACAATCCAAAAAATCTTCATGGATTCTAGATAATCTATCTAGGAAAGAAAGATACATTGGATGCACCCAATAATAAATCTAATTACTAATTATTGTAATCAAAGTTTGGCTTGTCCACCCATAGGGAAACAAACTTAGAGGATTGACTAGCGAATGTAATATAGGAAAGAAACCAGAAAAGTTGAAATTTCCCTTGAAAGACTAAAATATTTGACTAGGAAAACCTCGAACAACAACCATTACAACTATATAGTGTGTCGGAATGATGATGGGAATGTTTAGAGAAGCTCTTGTAAGAATTGTCCACACAATTCCACCTTACTTATAGGAAAGCGAGGTACATAGGTTGATTAGTAACTTGTTCTACCATTCAAGAGTGTTCAGATGGTGAAGAATTTCAAAATGGTAAGTATCCCCCAAAAATAATAGTTATATATTAAAGAGTGAATTATTCTAAAAAATGGATTTAAAAAATATCAATTATTTATTGTAAGAAATATGTTGGTTATTTAGAATGCTCATGTTTGTAGTGAGAAACATTAATTTACAAAAACAAAAACTCACTTAAGTTTCCATATATATATATATATATATATATATATATATATATATATATATATATATATATATATGTGGATTTATATTATGAAAATTATCTTCACATCTCTCTCTCTCTTCCTCTCCATATTCTCCTTCCCTCATGGAAAAGGAGGGAGAGAGAGGGGTGGAAGAGAGAAGGGTAGTGAGGGTGGGAGTTAGAGAGGGGTGGAAGAGAGAAGGGTACTGTGGGTGGGAGTTAGAGAGGGGTAGTGATCAAGATAGGATCAACATGTTATTTTTCATACATATTGATGTATGAAAAATATAAAAGTACAAAAGGATAGAGAGAAAATAAAAATAATCCTCATAAACCATAAGACACTGTGATATGATCTAGGAAATGATTTTAGGAGAAAACCCAACTGGAAGGTAAGGCTTCCTTTCTCTCTCTTTCTTTGAATTTAAAATGGTTCAAATACAAAGGAGTAAGGCCCATGGTCCATTGGATGATTCAAAATACAAACCATCTCTATTTTTCCCTCTCTCTATGCACTCTAAGTTACTTTCTCAACTATGGAATACAATACACTAGAACATAATTGAACCCCTTTCCTCGTTTGTGGTCCATTTATAACACAAATTGATAGTATACTCTTGGTTAACTTTTTACTCCTTCAATAACTTGATGCATAATCTGCTATGAGTATTCCACTAGATAGTTTGTCATGACATATTTGATAAAAATAAATTGAAAAATCCAAATCTATACTATGCGGGTTAATCTTTCCTTATATTTCTAGATTATTAAGTTATTATGTTCTTCTTAAGTATGAAAAATATACAGATTCATAAATAGTGAACATATTAAAAAAAATTACTCATAGGGCACAAGACCCCAAGATATGATCTAAGAAATCTATTTGAGAAAAAGCCTAGATGGAAGGTGAGGTTACTTTACTCTCTCTTTCTCTAAATGGAAAATGGTGAAAATACAAATGAGTGAGACATATGGCCCATAGGATGATACAAAACACACACCATTTATATTTTTCTCTCTTTTGTTTGAATCTCAACTACTTTTCTCAAATATGCAACAAAATGTAGTAGAAGAGAATCAAATCCATTTTCCTCATAGTGGCCCAATTATAACATAAACTGATGGCCTATTAGTGGTTAAGATTTAACTCCGTAAACTCTTAAGTAGAGTTACAATATTAACCCGTATAGGGTGTTATTCATGATATTCATGTGGTTGGTCCCTTCTCCATGAGTAGTGAGGTTAGAGTGGCATTCTCTCAAATCATGATGGTCAAAAGAGGAAGTTCAACTTTCAAGGGGAAAAATTTTGCAAACATAAATTTTTCTCATGAATTTCTCATTCCATTTTAAGGGTATCTGAATGAAGATAAATTCCATAGGGTCTTGTGCAAAAGAGAGTTTTTTGACCCCCCAAGAAATTAGGAAATTCCTCAAACTTCCGTTTGAAGGTTTAGAACTCCAATTCTCCAAAGCGTGACATGCTAGAAAAAATGGTTCTCTGAGATATTTCCTCCATTTTTTCTAATCTAAAAGCATCATTATGGATGAAAAATAATATAATGATCCAATGTGAATCATACCTCTCCCCATTTTCGGAGGATTTTCGTCGGCAAAATCTTTTACTAAATGAGGTGAAGAATTTTTTGTAGGTTTTAACCCCGTAGATAATTACCTACATGCGAATTCTAAAACACAGAAAATAAGCAATAGTGAGAGCATAGCACATAAAACTAATATACATAGAGATTTTCCCCTGGCTCACAAAACCAGGACTACGAGATTGATTTTCCATTATGTTCCTTTCAATGTTACAATACATATATATACATGCTGAAGCATCCAATACCATGGACCGAAAACCATCGCGCCCAAAACCATGTTCGAAAACCATGTACAAAACCATAGGTAGGTCCGCCCACCTAATACAGGGTCCAAAAAAAAAATTCCTCGGGGCGTTGCCCCAGACCCCATAGAGGGGGGCTAACTACCCCCCTCAAACCCCCTGTCACCCCCTCGTTACGCATCGGTGCAATGAAGGGGGGGCTCCACCCCCCTCTAACCCCTCGATTTAGCTAGGGGAGGTAGTCGTGGAAAGAATATAACACAACCCAGCATTCTCCCACTTGTTGTTTTCTTTGCACAGGGGGCCACATGAGAGCTTAGTCATTTATCTAGCCCCACAATACCCATTGTTTCTCTACACCAAGAGAACTTCTGAAAGCTCATAGATTTTGTCAATGCATCTGGAGTATTCTTTAAAGTGTCCACCTTAACAACAACACCTTTTTGCCTTCTATCATATCCCTCACAAAGTGATACTGAACATCAATATGCTTTGTCTTTGAATGGTAAGCAGGGTTCTTTGCCAAGAAAATTGCACGTTGGCTGCCACACTCTATCCTTATTGATCCCTGTACTAACCCCATACTTGAACACAATCTATGCAACCAAACTACTTCCTTGCTTTCATGAGTGGTTGCCATGTATTCTGCCTCTATAGTTGATAGTGCCATTACAAATTGTTTCTTACTCATCCAATTGACTGCACATGCCAAATAGGTTAAATGCATACCCATTTATTGATCTTTTTTGATCTAGATCTCCAGCCAGGTCTGCATCAACAAAGCTATGAATATCCATAACTCTATCTAATCATGGTCTTCCTTGGTAGCACAAACCATAATCACTAGTGTCACACAAATACCTGAAAACCTGCTTCACTATTGCCCAATGCTCCTTCCCTGGTTTTGACATAAACTTGATCAATACTCCTATTGCATGTGCAATGTCTAGTATAGTACAGACCATTGCATACATCAAGCTATCGACTGCACTTGAATATGGAGCATGGGACATGTCATCTTCTTCTTCTTGTGTCTTGGGACATTGTTTAGCAGATAAATTTACACCTATATGAATAGGAACCTTCACTGGCTTACTATCCTACATATTAAACCTCTGCAGTATTGTCTCGACATACTTCCTCTAGTTTAACCAGAGCTTTCTCTTTTCCCGATCTCTTTTAGTTTCCATGCCCAAAATATAGTTTGCAGCACCAAGATATTTCATGTCGAATTTGTAGGACAATTGGGTCTTCAAATCTTGGATAATTTCTTTGTCATTTCCAACCGGCAACATATCATCCACATACAAGACCAAATAAATAACATGATCACCAATTAATTTAAAATACACACAATGATCACCTTTGCTTCTGGTGAAGCCAAGTCCCTGTATAAATGTATCAAATTTTTGATACCACATCCTTGGTGACTATTTAACCCATACAAAGACTTCTTTAACTTGCATACCAGTTCTTTCTTATGCTTCACGACAAAACCTTCAGGTTGCTTCATGTAGATCTCTTCTTCTAGGTCCCCATGAAGAAATTTTGTCTTCACATACATCTGTTCTACCTCAAAATCAAAAGCAACAACAATAGATAACAATAATCTAATAGAATCTACCTTGGAAACATGAGAAAAAATATCACCAAAATCAATTCCCGATACATAGGAATAACCTTTTTCTACCAATCGAGCTTTGTATTTCTCCACCTTTCCTTCTTCATTTGTCTTCTTCTTGAACACCCATTTCTTGCCAATGGGTTTCCTTCCAGTCAACAAATCCACCAAATCCCAAGCCTCATTTTTGTCCAAAGTTGTCATTTCATCAACCATGGCTTCTTTCCAGAGTTTTCCATCCTATGAATCTATTACTTCCTTCACAGTTCTAGGATCATCATCAGTAATAGATAAAGAAAAATTTGAACAGAAAGTAGATGGACTACACCCTTTTGGCTTCCTTTTTTCTTGAACTGATCTTCTCACAACCAGAGTTTGTGGCTCTTCATCTTTTCATTCCTCTTCTGATGTAGAGTCTGATTCTTCTTCCTTTATCTCAAACTCTATCTTTTCAGGTTCCTTCTATGGGACTTCATGTTTAATAAAATCTTTCACCTCTCTGAACACCACATTTTGGCTATACACAACATTCATTTTTACTGGGTTCCAAATATTATAACCTTTTAAACCATCATTATACCCAATAAAAATGCACTTTTCAGATTTACTATCAAACTTCGTTCTTTTCTCCTTTGGAACATATGTACATATGCATCACATCCAAATACCCTCAAATGTGAAGGAGAGAGTTTCTTACCAGTCCATACCTCTTGTGGAGTCTTATCCTCCAACACTAATGAAGGTGATCTGTTGACTAGGTAACATGTTCTCTCCACTGCCTCTACCTAGAATTCTTGTCCTAACCCAATACCACTGAGCATGCTTCTTGCCCTTTCCATCAACATCTTGTTCATTCTTTATGAAACTCCATTTTGCTAAAGTGTGTATGGAGTAGTATTCTGTCATGCTATACCACACTTCTTACAGAATTCTTTAAATTCCTTCATGCAAAAATCTCCACCATTATCTATCCTCAGCACCTTTATCTTCTTCTCTGTCTGGTTTTCCACCAGAGCTTGAAATTATTTAAACCTATCAAAGACTTCAGATTTCTTCTTGAGGAAATATATCCATGTATGCCTTAAGAAGTCATCTATAAATGATACATAGTACACATACTTACCCAGTGATGGAACCTTCACAAGGACTCTAAACACATCACTATGCACAAGCTCTAATATCTGTTTTTCCCTCTTACCACTAGAGGGGAAACTCACTCGATTCTACTTCCCATATATGCAATTTTCACAGAAATCAAAATCCAGGGAGCTATTAGTCATACCTTCTACCATACCTTTACCATAAAGTATTCGAAGGCCCTTCTCTCCAATATGTCCAAGCCTTTGGTGTCATAGCATGGTCTGTGCTCCCCAAACCATCTTACATGTATCTTTTTTGAACACTGCTTTTACACCTACATCATCCAACTTGCTTACAAAAATTAGATTTCTGGCTAATGCAGGAATATGAAAAACGCCTAGAAGCGTACTAATCCTTCCACCTTGCAACTTCAACTTTACTTTTCTGCAACCAATGATTCTAGCCTTCCTATCATCCCCAAAGAAGACATCACCACCATAATATTTATCATACTTGTAGAACCACTCTCTATGGGGAGTGAAGTGAAAGGATGCACCTAAGTCAATCAACCATGCCTCGTGATCTACATGTGTACTTGAAGAAGCTAAGTACACATCCACACCTTCATCTGAGGTGGTTTTTGCCTCTATAGAAGAAGCATCATTAGATCCCTTTCCTTTGTCAGTAGCTTTAGATTTACAGTCCTTTTTGTAGTGCCCTTCTTTTCCACATTTCCAACACACCTTTACAGGTTTTCCTGGAGATTTAGATCTCCCTCTAGATTAAGATCTCCCACTCGATGACTTACTTTTGTTTCTGTTCTGGGACCGTCCTAATACAGACAAGGCATCACCATTCTGCCTCTCCATATTTTTCTGTCTCATCTCCTCCATGAGAAAGGATTAAACTATTTCATTAAACTACAAGGCAGTTGCATTGCTACCTATTGCAATAACTAGACTGTCCCATGAATATGGTAGAGAACACAACAAACTGATGCACTTATCTTCATCTGAAATTTTAATATCAACATATAATAACTGACTTACCACAATATTAAATGCGTTTAGATTCTTTGTCACCGAGTCTCCATATTTCATCCTCAGGTTATACATATTTTTTTGTAGGAATAGTTTACTCATGAGAGACTTAGACTGGTACAAAGTCCCTAACGCTTCCCCTAATACATTCAGCAATACTAAATCTGAGACACACAATTGTATTGTTCTCTTTGCCTTTCGATCCAACTTGTTCCATTCTTCATCAGACACTCATGTTGGTTTAGTACCCAGATCTACTGCGATCCACTAATATTTATCCACCAACAGATCCTCCAACTTGATTTTTCACAACTCAAAATCTGACCATTAAATTTCTCGATCTCTATCTTTCCATTGCTCACCATCTTCTTTCACCACCATAATCTATTCCGTAGATCTCCCACTGAATAGGTTCTATCATAGGCCCGAGCGAAACCCCTCATCAACAAAGGCATCCCCTTGAAGCCAAAATAGATCCGATACCAAATGTAAGTTTTAACCCTGTACAAAAATTACTTGCATATGAATTCTAAAACACAGAAAATAAACAATAGCAAGAGAATAACACATAAAACAAATATACATAGAGATTTTCCCTTGGATCCCAAAACCGGGACTACCAGATTGATTTTTCATTATGTTCCTTTCAATGTTACAATACATATACATACATGCCAAAGCATCCAATACCATGGACCGAAAACCATCACGCCCAAAACCATGTGCGAAAACCATGCACAAAACCATAGGTAGGTTCGCCCACCTAATATAAGGTCCAAAAAAAAATTTCCTCGGGGCGCTTCCCCAAACCCCATAGAGGGGGGCTAATCGCCCCCTTCAAACCCCCTGTGACCCCCTGCTATGCATTGATGCAATGAAGGGGCGGCTCTGGCCCCCCTCTAACTACCCCGTTTAGCTAAAGGAGCTAGTCGTGGAAAGAACATAACACAACCCAACTAGTTTTCCTCTGCCTTTGTGTTGGAGTACCATTTATCCTTGTTTGGAAGTTTTCCTTTCAACCCAATTTACTAAAGGTCATGCTACTGCTACCTTGTAGTTATATACCTCTTCTGCAAAATTGTATCATCTGTCAATTATGCTTTAACAACTAGTGCTGAATCCTCTACACAATGTAGGACTTGTTCCTCTATAGTTTATCATTGAATGCTCATAGATTTATAGATTTTCTACATTCACTACTAAGGAAATTCACATGCATTCCACTAGATTGAGTCTATAGGTATTATCTTCCACCTTTTCCATTATCTCAAAGGACCATATCACATAACTTTGATTTTTCACTAGAATTCGGTAGTCTGTCCTTGTTCAACTGTAGCCATACTCTATCTCCCACTCTAAATGACTTATCTATTCTATGTTAATCATGCATGGCCTTGTATTTTTCCTACGACTTTTTTCAATGTCTCATATACCTATAGATGGATTTTCCTAATCTTCTCAAAAAAAAAAAATCTACCATTAAGGCATCCTCTGCAACATCTTCCTCACTTCTCCTTGTTGTCCATATGCAATGTCTAAAGGTGAGGGTGTAAACTGTCAAAAAAAAGTTTCAAATGGGGACTTTCTAATAGAAGTGTGGATTGCTCTATTATAAGAGTGCTATATATACACAATAGTTTCATTTGACACTTTGAATGATTCTAATTCTAACCCATGAAAAATTGCACCAAATTCCTATTGACTACTCCTTTTCTCCATCCATATGTGCATAGAATGTTCTATAACTCTTCAAATTTGTGTCCATTTTCTCCCATATTGTAGTGTGAAATTCACCTAGAAATCTTGTGTCCTTTTTTGAAATGATTCTCCTTGGGACTCCAAAGTGCATCCATTCCTATATAAGGAACAAGTTTCTTTATTTTTTCCATTGTTGGTGGTTTTATAGGGCATGAGAATACACAACTTACTAAAATTATCAACTACCAAGAACAAATAGTCATGCCCCTTCCTTGTTGTTTATAAAGATCCCACAAATTCCATGAAAATTCTTTCCCAAGGAAGAGTGGGTATAGATAAGGGATGGCATAGGGTGGTGCGGACTATGTGGAAGAGGTAAAAAGGATTTGGGATCCATTTTTGAAGGATCCAAGGTAAGGGAGATAGGGTCTAATGCATTAGGGACTAAGAGTTGTGGTTGGAGATAGGATCTAAGGTTATTGGATAGGAAACTATGGGATATATGATGAAGGGGGAACAAACCTAGGCATAAATGAAATGTAGGTTCCTAGAGGTAGGAACAAGCCTTAGGGTAGAGGGGTAGAGAATGATTCGGGTCATAGGATAAATGGGATAGGGAAGGAATAGGGTAGTATGATAGAGGTTTTAGGGAAGGAATAAGGCCCTTGGATAGAGGGTCTAAGCATAAAGTTGATGAGGTCCCCCTCTCTCTTTCCTCATAACTACCCTTCCCTTCCTTTCTCTTTCCCCTGCTTCCTCACCCTTTTTTCTCTCTCTTGTACTTCCTTTTCCTCCCTTCCTCCTTCTCTCCCCACTCTCTTTCTCTCATTCTCTCCTTCCTCCCTTTCCCTCTCTCTCATACATGATCACTCTATATCTCTCCCTCCCTCTCTCTTTCTAAATTCCCAAGTCTACCCTTTTTCACCCTTTCTCCCTTCACCCCCATCTCTCTCTCCCTTGCCTTGACACTAATTTTCTCTTCCCTCTCCCCTCCTCTCTCTCCAAAATGGTCGTGATTCATTTTCCAACATATTATCTTGTGTTTTCTCTTTTCAATGAATTTTGAATAACCTAAAATGGACCTTCCATTCAAAGGTTATATAACTAATTTCAAAATATGATATCTTTGAAAAGTTTGATGTTATAGATTATCTTGCTAAACAAACTTCCACTTGATGTGATTATAAAATCTTTTTAAAATACAAAAATGAAAATTTGACTTATTTTAACTTAATATATCTTCTCTAAAATATCATGTGGTTGACCAAATTTAAATATGTCAAATAAAAGACTATAATAACTTTATGAAAACTTGTTAAGTGAAATTATATAAACTACCACATGTCCAATATTCAAATCTGATTTTGAAAATTCAATATGAAATACCATGTTTTGTACTTTCCTAAATATAAATATTGACACTCAATTTCTATATTTGTTAGGTTAATTTCTATATTTGTTAGTTTTGTTTTTCTTAGAACAACATTTTGAGAATAGTCGACAACAATAACTTCCATATCTTATATTTATAAACTTATATTATGTAAATTTTTAACACTAGTATTTCAGTATGTGTCCTCAAGTTCCCAAACTATTCATTGCCTACTTTTTTCTAGAAAAATGTTTTTTGGAAAGATTAGATTGCCAAGTCGAGTAATATTATGGTAGGATACCAATTATTATGAAGCAATTCTTTATCGAAATGTTCAAACCTTCGAATTTAATGGAAATGTTTAAGCCTTCAAATTGTTGAGAAGACGGATTAAAATATTTATTGTTGATGCATCTCATTCAAATTTATTATACTTTATTATAATTTATTTTAAATAATGGTAGTTTATTCTAGGTGGCTAGGTTTTTTTCAATAAAAAAGATGATGAGTCAGCATATAGGGATAGTAGTAAAAATAGTTATCTTCACTGTTTGTTTAACCACTAAATTATGATAAATTTTCCCACTTAAAAACAATAATTATTTAAAACTCAAACCATCTTTTTACATTAAAAAAATCCTAATTATAATCCAATCATAAATACAATTAATTTTTGTACTCAATGCACCCTTCACAAAATAATATAAATCAATGAAATAATCGAAGGAGGTGGTGAGGTGATCAAGGAGGTTGTTGACAGTGAAATAGGTCAATGTAATAATCGAAGTTAAATGCATCACAAAATGTGCAGGAGGTTGTCTACATTGAAATAAAGTCAAAGCAATAATTCAATTATACGATATTGAGATGGGTAATCACCAAAAATGAAAAACTCAAGAGTGTAATATTAGACATCACTACGGGCGTTGAAAATATATTTTACACATGCATTACACTGAGATTCTAGCATATCCGTTATCGTGAAAATATTTCCAATGCTGATCTCCTTCCGCTCCGACTTCGGCTTTCCATCCTGTCGATCAATAAATATGGCGTCTAATTGCATAACCCACACTGCACTGCCTTTGTTTCGAGCAACAAGATGCCCTCTTCTTTTTTGCTTTGTGCAGATACAATGAGTTTTCGTTTACTGTGTATTCTGATCGTTATATCGTATTGGATATGGAGCATATGTGCGGCCTCCTCCTCGTTCAACATTATCAGTTGCTGTCACCAACATCTCCTCAACATCTCCTCAACAGGTAAGATTACATCAATATCATAAACGTTATTTGCATTAAATGTTGAGAAAACATTTATAGTCTCGCCTTTGTTTTGCAGGTTCATATTTCTCTTTCAGGGAGGAATCATATGAGAATCTCTTGGGTGACAAAGGATGACGCTGTAAGCTCGATAGTTGAGTATGGAACCTCTCGTGGAAAATACACATTTTCTGCAAAAGGGGAAAAGACTAAATATAGTTACATTTTTTACAAATCTGCAAACATCCACAACGTTGTAATTGGACCGCTTGCAGCTAGTGCTGTCTATTATTATCGCTGCGGAGGTCATGGTCCAGAGTTTTCCTTCAAAACACCACCAGCCGAGCTTCCTATAGCGTTTGCAGTTGCGGGTGAGTCTCAGCAAAACCCATTATCTCCAAACATACAGCATCCATTTTAATCTTATATGATTGGTATTATTTTTGGCATGCATGAAAACTTTTGGTAAACTGTGTATTTTGTTTGATGATGCGTGGAGGTTGGAGGTAAACACTTCACCCATTAGTCAAGCTTTATATCTCTGAAGATGGGCTAAGCGTTGATCTTTCAAACAAAATATATATAATTTACTGGAAATTAATAATATATATTTTGTTTTAAAAAAATTGATAATGTGCTACTTTTGGGGTAACCACTTCACTTATCAATCAAGCTTCATATCCCTAAACTAAGTAAAGTGTTAACCCTAAACGGCAGACACATTATCGAACAAACTACAAAGTTTACCGAACTTTTCAACAAGATCATGATTGTTTCCACTGGTTGTATAATCTACCCCATCATTAATTCCCCACTGGGCTCTCTGGGTATGTTGTGCAGGAGACCTAGGACAAACGGGATGGACAAATTCCACCCTAGCGCATGTGGGACATATGAAATACGATGTGTTACTTTTGCCCGGCGATCTTTCATATGCTGATAGAGTCCAACATCTATGGGATTCCTTCGGCAGGATTGTAGAGCCATTGGCTAGCTCCAGACCATGGATGGTCACCGAAGGGAATCATGAGGTGGAGAAGAGACTGTTCTTCGTTGAGCCATTCATAGCCTATAATGCACGATGGAAAATGCCATATAAAGAAAGTGGTTCCCCTTCGAACCTCTATTATTCCTTTGAAGTTGCAGGAGCACATATACTTATGCTGGGCTCCTACGCAGACTATGGGGTGGATTCCCACCAATACAAATGGCTTAAGGTAGGAAAAGATTTCACAAATTTGCTCATAATTGGTTTCCATAGGGTTAATTGCTAGCACATATTAGTGAACTTCTAAACACCCAATTGCATAACAAAGCAATTTTTTCTACACTGAATACTAATAAATATCGTACACTTCATGCTTTAATGGGCCCGTTTACCATTAAATAGTCCGAAAGGAATGAAGGTTCGTTTTTTTTTTCTGAAATCAGGGCGACCTATCCCGAGTGAACAGGAAGCTGACTCCTTGGCTTATTGCTCTGATCCATGCACCCTGGTATAACACAAATACCGCTCATCAGGGTGAGGGTGATGACATGAAGGAAGCCATGGAAGAATTGCTCCATGATGCAAAAGTGGACATTGTTTTTGCTGGCCATGTTCATGCTTATGAACGTTTTGTAAGTTCCAATCACAAATTCCTTTAATCTACTGCAAAAGTATTGGTTCTTCTAAAACCCTAATTGTTTGGTGATGGGCTGACCATGCAATGAATGTTTCAGACGCGGGTATATAAGGACGAAGCCAATCCATGTGGATCTGTGCATATCACTATAGGAGACGGGGGGAATCGAGAAGGCCTTGCTTTAGTGTATTAATCCTTTTAATTTAGATTAACATTTTATTGGAAGCATATAGAGCTTAAAAAACAGAAATTAATTATCGGCCTAGTTTTGCAATTGAATTGGAAAAGAATAATCGCTGAGGGCAGAAACTAATGAATTATTCTTGTGAAATGAGAACAGGTACAAGACACCGCAATCTCCTTTGTCATTATTTCGTGAAGCAAGTTTTGGACACGGTGAATTTGTGATCTACAACGCAACGCATGCACATTGGACATGGCACCGTAACCAGGATGACTACGCAGTTGTTTCCGATGAGGTTTGGATTCATAGCCTTGCTAGTGGTTCTAACAGCTGTTGAGCAGCAGATATTTGGTGTATATCCTCTCTCAAAGAAAGTTGACAGAAAATGAGAGGAAAACTGATTTCAAAAGTATAGCATTTAAGACGGGATAAACAGTTGGCATTTCGAGAAGGGATCTATTTATATCTACGCATGAATAGATCGTTTAATGGAATACTTGTAATAAGCAATCTCTCATTAGAGGTTTGCCTTTTGTGGCCTGCTGCACGGGGAATTTTTCTTCCCTGTTCTTGCTATCCTCATGTGAAATTATCTCGCAAGGTATAATAATGATGAGTCTGTCTTTTCTTCTTTGGTTTATCAGATGTTTTTTAAAGTTTTAATTTTTTGGGATTTTTTTTTTTAAATGATAAAATTTGATTTTTTTTTTAATAATTTTTATAATATTAAATTTTTCAAAATGGAGATTTCTGTTGACTTTTTTGAACCCTTTTAAACCCTTAATGAGGTTCATTAGGAGGGAAGTTGAATAGGGAGATCAACAAATTATATAGTTATATTACATATATAATAGTAAATTCAAAGTCATAAAGAATAAAAAATGTTAAAAATATATTTGGTCAAAATTATTATATTTATTATTATTTTTGTCTAATAAATAGAAAAATAATTAGATAAAAATATAAGAAAAATAACAATTTATAAATTATAAAATATAAATAAGAAATGTTATTATAATAAAAAAATAAAATAATTATAATTTGTTAATTTAGCTATTCATCTTTCCCTTAATAATGAATCTCAAAAGAATTCTAAAAACTTATAATATGACCATAAAAAATAAAATAATTATTATTTGTTGATTTAACTATTCATCTTTCTTCTAATAATAAATCTCAATAAAATTCAAAAAAATCTAATATAATTTATCAATTTTTTTGTTTTAATATTAAATATATTTAAATACATTTTAGACCATTACAATTTATAATTAAAAAAAAACAATATATAAATACATTTCCGAAAATAACAAACATATAAACAACCTTCTGATATTGTTTTTGATATACCCAAAGCAATAGAATTAGCTTAGCTAATTTTGCTCATCACTTTTTCCCAGACTCAGAGATTTGAAACTTGGAATTTTGTTAATCCCTGTTCAACTTTTTCGTAGACGCGGAAATTTGAAATTTGGGAATCAAATTTTGAAGTTGAGCCGCCACCTTTGATTTTTAATATACACATTAAATTAAATTAAATTATATTTATTATATGAATTTTGTATTTATAAGTAAGTAAATAATAAATATGAAATGTATAATTATATTTTAAAAAAATAAAAATTTATTTAGCAAAATTAGAAAGATTTTATATTGGACAAAATCAAATAAAACTTTATAGGTATATATCTTACAAAATAGACCCAACCAAAATCAAAATTTACATATCATATTATTACTAATTGATAATATGGGTCTTTATTGTGTATTCTACAACGAAACTATGTCAATGATCTATCATTCCTTTAGCCGAGTGCATTTAAAATAAAAATAAAATATACTCTAATTAAAAAAATGTCCATTATAATAAAAACAAAAACAAAAACAAATACGCATATCATTTGATATGTGATAAAAATATTTCACTTTTACTCTACGAGACACAAATAAAATATCTCGATATATATGTTAAGCAACTTAATTTTATATTAATCTTAAATAAAAGTAAAAAAAAAAAGAAAGCTTATATTTGCTTATAAATAATAAACCTATGAACTAAATAAACTTTTTGAATATCAATATTAACTAATATATATATGTTTGTTTGTTTGTTTGTTGACCATAGTAAAATATTTCAACATTTCAATTAGCGGGAGATGTGTAGTTCATTGAATTTTTAATATAAAATTTATATTTAAAAAATATTAATAACATTTAAAATATTCAAAGTAAGTCATAAACAAACTATTTCATCATGCAAGATAAGCAATATTACCATGTATTTTTCTTACTCGGGAAACTCAATTAGCTATTGCCATGTTATGACTTATTGTGTAAACTAAGAAATCCAAGGTTCAAATTCCCCAGAGTAACCGGGTCTAGGAGAGGAGGACTTTCCTAGGCCCCATAGATATAGTGGTACCCATAGGAATCAACCTCATGTCATGCGAGTAGGATCCCAAACTAGTTGTCAATTCTTTGGCACGGAAAAAGAAGAATTAATATTAACATGTATTTAAAAATGTTAACACCTAGTCATTGGGATTGGGTGAATACATGTAAAATAGTGTAAATAGAAAATAAGGAGAGATGGAATATGAAGAGACACTGGGAGATGAAGCCCAAGAGTCTTTCCCTCCATGTATATATCTATGATCAACCTTAATGAAAAATCATGTTTCAGTTTGAGGAGTTACCTCCTAGCCTGACATGGTACCAGAGCTAAACCCCAAATTAACCATTTTGTATTGTAACTCCTACCATTGTCCTCATTTTTCTCCCTGCCATTATTCTTTGTCCCTTTGTCTCTCTACCTGAATTTAGAGCCTTAGAGCTACATTGAGGTAAATTTGTTGCTGCGTTGAGGATGATAAGGCCATGGTCTCAATATGATGTTGAATCAAACCTCTTCCGTTCAACTCGAGAGCCGACACTGTCTATATAATCTGGTATGCGAAGACTGTAATCTTGTCTGCTTATTGTGCAGTTGTCAGTGATACTCTTCTTGTCGTTCCGAGTATCCAACAGCTTAACTCTCGCGCTACGGAAGACGAGTATTACGATATTAATTGGAACCCCATTTCGAAGGAGACGTTCCTGTTACTCCTTCTGGTGTTGCGGTCCCGATGTCTTCCTCCAACATGGATGAGATGAACGCCATCTCTGGTGAAGAGACCTTTATGGAAAGTGGTGAAATCCATATACCTATGGAGACTTCACCCTTCCATGTCACCTCTCTTGTTATCATGTTGCCTTTACGCTATAATTCTTTGGCTAATATCATGAGCTCTAGATCTCCCCTTACGAGTTCCATGTGGTCTCGCACCGTCACTCCGACCTCAGAACCTTTTACACCTCAGATTCACAATGTGACTGTCACATCTGTCCCGACTATTCCGACTGTTTGTGTGGCTTCTTTAGCCCCCGTTGTCAGTTTCGTCACTACATCTTTAGTCGTGACCATTATTGTTGGACTTTCAACTGGTCCTCCAAGTAGTGGCCCCTCGGCATCCACATCTAGAGTTGTTAATCCTACCCTTAGTGCCCCGCCTTCTTCTAGTTCCATTCCAGCAGGGGGGGCATATGATTAGTATTTCCAAGATCTTCAAAGTCTGGATCCACAAAATTCATTTCATTACTATGATTCTCGAGGAGCCCATATTTATTACCCCAGACCCATGCCATCTCAACCTGCGGTTGAGGTTTTAGTTCCGTTATCTGTTGCTTGGGGTACCACTAGTTATCATGGTGGCCAAGCACAACCTTCAAAGTTTCAAGGTCCACCCTATCAAGGTCAGCCATCTTACGGGCAACCGTCTCATGGACAACCGTATTACAGGCAACCTTATCCAGGGCAATTTGTTGGCACACAAGGACAACCGTTCCCGCGACAACCTTCAACCCTCAGTGGTTCCTCTTTCACATACTTCGGGCAACCTTTTGGAAACCCAGGACAACCTTACATTCAACAGAGCCAACCTGGTGCCCAGAAAGGTCACCCCTTTGGACAAGTCGGTCAGCCTCACATCCAGCTAGGCCAACCCATTGTCCAGCCTAGTCAACCTTCTAGATAAATTTGTCAACCTCAAATCCAACAAGGCCAACCAATTTTTTGGCCTTCTCAACCATCTGGTCAGTCAGGACAACCTTTGGTTGTGCAAGGTCAACCTAATACCCAGAAAGCTTAACCTTCTGGGAAAATGGGTCAACCTCAATCTCATCCAGGTCAACCTTCTAGCCAGATGGCTCAGCCTCAGTTTTCCTAAGGACATCCATTTAGGCCTGCTCAAATGGGCACTCAAACACTCGTTGCTTCTCAAGCTCCAGCTGGTTTTCAGCCCCAGTGCAGGCTCTAGACCCAATCTGATCTTCAAACTCGCATTAGGTTCCAAACCCAACCTGCTTATCAAATGCAGCCTGGTCCCTAGGCTCAGTTCGGAACCCAACCACCTTATGGTTTCCAGCAACCCCAAGGACAAAATCAAATTGCCACATACCAAAATTATCAACAACCATAGGTTAACCCTTATCAGAATTTTTAGCAACCATATGTTGCTCCTCGGAGTCAGGTTAGTAATCAGTGGAATGCTAGGGGTTGAATCCAGGGTCAACCATCTAGTTATAGTTATAACCCCTATGGAAAAAATCCCTACGGACAAAACCATTATCGGCCAAATTCGTTCGAACAAAATCAGTGGGGGCAACCGGGAACTGGATGGAACTCTGGCATTGTTTCTTACCCGCGGCCTCAGATGTCCTTCAACCCTTAATTACCCCCTTTGGCAACGTTGGAATTACTTGATGTGTCCAAACTGGCAAATGATCCCATTATTCATAATCTGTATTGGCCACCAGTTCCAACTAAGATCCCCGGTGATTGTCCCAAATTCGATGGTAAGGTTGGAGAAGATCCCCAAGCTCATGTCATGACCTATCACCTATGGTGTTCATCGAATTCATGGCTTGATGATTCAATCTGGCTCCGCATATTCCAACGGAATCTCACTGGCTTTGCTGCAAAATGGTATATTGAGCTAACTCGTGGAACTTTTCAGGACTTTAACTCACCGGCTATGGCATTTTTAACTCATTTTCAATTGTCGATTCGATATGAAACAGGCACACACCTCCTGACATCCTTGAAACAGAACACGACCACACATATCTATGATCACATCCATGAATGGAGGAAGCGTCGTCGTTTAATTAAGTTCTGGATCCCCGACTAGCTTTTGACCGACTGGTTTACAACTTCATTCATCAGTCCGATAGCCTGGGACATTGCTATGGGGGTATGTGTAACTGAAGAGCAGGTCATTGCACATGCTCAATACCTTGACTTGTTCTACTCCCAGTCTGGTAAGCTATATGATTAGTTGCTAGATGCCCCGCGACCCGAAACTTCCAAAGCTCTGTCAACGCCATCTTTTGATGGTGTCATCAATTCCATTAATGCGTCCTCTAGAAAAGCTTCTTTGAACCCTGTAAGCAAAAGTCTAATGCTCCAAATGAAAATGCTTCTCAGGCTTCATCCAATTCGAGTAAAACTTCTGAGGTTAACATCGTTTAGTCCATTGTGGCGGACAAAACTTCGAAAGGTAAGAAGAAGGGAAAAGGAAAGAATAAATATGATCAACCAATGCAGGATCCCCCTAAGCCTCCAACCAGGAGGGTGCCAAGCATAAGCCTAAGTATCCTTGTCTTATTTGCGACGAGGATCACTATGCTAAAGATTGCCCAAGGCAGTTTGAAGTTAGTCGTTTCTTTAAGGGTGCCCCTGGAACTCTTGCCATGCTCAAAGAGCCTTTTCCCTTGTGGTAGACTCAAATGGTGGTTGATTTATCTCAATCCTCTTCTCCTTTTGGCTCTCAAGTTTTTATGGCCGGGACAATTCCCATCCATATCAGTACATGGTCAAAAGAGTATCCTTCACCCACCAGGAAGGAAACTAAGGTCCCCTCCAGTGTTCCTTCATCCAGTTCTAGTCCGCTCCATATCGAACGACCTAGTACTAAGTCAGTCATTCGACCTCCTCCTAAAGGAGTGCTCCAAAAGTCTTCCTACAACCCTAATGCTCTTGCTACACAACACTATAGCATCATTGAGGACTAGGCCCAAGCTCCTTCGGCTATGTCCACATTAGAGGTCCTCTAGAGCTGCCCCTCCCAGAGGAAGTCGTTGCTATTGGCCATCGGTGGCATTGACCTGACCGCCTCAGATTTAATCACTTTTGACCTGGATAATCATGTACCGAGACTACCTCACCAAATTACCTTCCTTATTCAAGTCATCATCAATTCTAAGACTATTCACCACACTGTTATTGATGAAGGTGCTTCTACTTGAATTATGTCTATTGCGTGTTGGAAGGCTATCGGTTCTCCAACTCTGAGCCAATCTCCCAATACCTTGGAAGCCTTTGATTGGAGAGATTCTCATCCTTATGGTATACTCCCGCATCTGCCTATTACCCTGGAAGAGAAAATGGTTGAAGTTGAGGTCGAAGTTGTCGATGCCAATTTAACTTATAACCTCCTCTTAGGACGAAGATGGACATATGCCATGTGAGCCATGGCTTCATTTTTGTTTCGTGTCCTTCGTTTTCCCCATCAAGGGAAGATTGTCACGGTAGACTAGTTGTCCTTCTTCACTTCTTCTTCTTTTGATGGAAACGTGCCTTTCGTGGAGCATACCTCTATTCCATATGACAGTGTGGGTGCTGGACTTTTTAAAGATTCTGCCCTTATGGATGTTTTTTCACTCCCACCTCCTAACATCGCTAACGTCAATATGATTTCTATTCATTATGATCCTTGGGTGCTTCCCCGCATTGACTAGATAAAATATTGAGGCGATGTCATGTCGTTGAGTCCTGCCGAGCTCAACTACGTCGAAATTGTTTTTGTTTCGGCTTCATCTCTTGAACCTACTCCTTTGAGTAGGGCTCTCAACTCATACATCCAATCCCCTTGGCTCGGAGGTGATGCTTCTTCGGATCCCTTACAGGAAATATTTCCTTCTGATGAAGTGATTATCGAGGCTATGTCTTTTGAGGAACATCCTTGGTCTGATCATCACCATCGTTCCTCATTTCTCCCTACCCATGGGGCCATGCTTACTTGTCTTGAGCAATTTGCTTCCTATGTCCCCTCCCAACCCCTTTAGACACCTATCCAAATCCATTAAGTTTTCTCTGAAGGAAATATGGGGAACATTACAAAAACTTAGCCTATCTACATCTCTGATAAACTAGGGGTTTTTGAGCACATTCATATCAGAGTAACCTGTACTTCGGAGGAAATTCGACTTTATACTGATCTTTTTCGAGAATTTCTTGATGTTTTTTCTTGGTCGTACGAAGAGATGCCCAACATCGATCCTAGCATCGTGGTGCATGAAATACCTACGCATCTAGATGCTAAACTTGTCTGACAGCGTATATGCCCCGTGCACCCCCAAAAGGCTGCAGCTATTAAAGCAGAGGTCGAGAAGCTTCTTAAAGCTGGGTTTATTTACCCTATCCCACTCACGGATTGGGTTTCTAATATTGTCCCTGTAACCAAGAAACAAGGCACTGTTAGGGTATGTGTGGATTATCACGACATTAATTGTGCTTGTCCCAAAGATAACTACCCTATACCTTTCATTGAACAGCTCATTGATGAGTGTGTGGGGAGTGAGATTTATTCATTTATGGATGGCTTTTCTGGTTATAACCAGATTAATATATTTCTTGCGGATCAACAAAAGACAACCTTGGTCTGCCCGTGGGATACTTTCGCCTATAAAAAACTCCCTTTTGGTCTAAAAAATGATGGTGCTACCTTCCAACGTGCAATGTCTTATGCGTTTCAAGATATTCAACACATTGTGTAGCCTTACCTGGATGACCTTCCAGCTCATTCAGCAAAGTGCCAAGACCATCCAAATCACCTTCACAAATTTTTTCTTCACTTTCGACACTATCATATCCGTCGTAATCTGCATAAATTTGTGTCTTCTGCATTGAATCCAACAGACTTCTTGGGTTTGTCGTCTCCAAACAGGGCATCCGCCTGGATCCCCTTAAGGTTGAAGCCATTTTGAATCTTCCTCCCCCTGCTTCTTTGCAGCAATTGCAGAGTCTGCAGGGCAAAGTGAATGTTTTACGCTGTTTTATTCCAAACTATGTTGAAGTTGCCAAAGGCTATACACGGTTATTGAAATGGGATACTCCTTTTGCCTGGGATACCGCTGCACAAGAGTCATTCGAGAAGCTCAAGGCCCTCCTTGTTTCTGCTCCATTGTTACGTCCATTTGATTATCATTGTGACTATACTCTTTATTTAGCTGCTGTTGATAACACCATCGGCATGGTTTTGGTCCAAAACGATGATGATGGTACTGAGCATGTTTTCTATCATCTGAGTCGCAATCTACTTGACAAGGAAACTTGCTATGCCTATGTCGAGAAGTTGGAATTAGCAGTCGTTCATGTCATCCAACGTTTCACCACTATATATTATTGCGCACCACGACGGTAATTTCTAACTGCAACCCAATAACGTACATCTTGTCACGTCAGCAACTTGGGGGCAACTACTCAAAGTGGATTGTCATCCTTCAAGAGTTTGACTTGAAGTTTACTACAACGAAGTCTAAGAAGTCCCTCGTTTTCGCTGAGTTGCTTTGCTCCCTTTCATCTCCTACTATGCCTTCTTGATCAGAGGACCATATTTTGGATGAGTCTCTGTTCTTGATTAGCACCCTCGATCCTTGGTAGGGGGAAATTATTGTCTACCTTCAGACATCCTCCTTTAGTCCTGATTTTTCCAAGGATGCTCGGCGACGTGTTCGCTATCATTCTCAACCTTATCGCATTATCAGGGACACCCTGTACCGTCTTGGCGATGACTTTGTTCTCCATTGTTGTCTAACATTCGAGGAAGCCGAATGAGTTTTGAATGACTACCACTCTAGCATCATTGGTGGTCATATGTCCGAATATGCTACTACTCAGAAGATCCTCTATGCTGGTTATTTTTGGCCATCTATTTTTAAGGAGTACATTCTTGCCATTTGCTCTTGTCATGCGTGCCAAATCTACCAACGGAAGATTCATGTGCATCCTGCTCCTTTACACCCTGTCATTACTGTCAGCCCTTTTGCCAAATGGGGCATAGATTATATGACTTGTAACCCTCGCTCGGCTGGGGGGCATGGGTATATCATCGTTGTCGTCGATTATTTCACAAAATGGGCCAAGGTGATGCCTACGCTATCTAATGACCACGGAAAATTTTAAGAACCCCCCCTAAATTTATAAATATAATAAATGGGCGAATCTCCATGGTATATAGGAAAAATGGAAGGCGATTTTATCAATAATATAATATGTATATATAATTTTTTGGCGAATCTCTCACCAGGCATGGCGAATATTTTACTCACTTATAAAATCTTATAAGATCTTGGCGATTCTTTTACTAAATAATAAAACTTTGTAAAGTCCTAGTGAATCTTAGCATAGGCTACATGTTGGTTTAATTCCCCCATTTAAATAGGCTACATTCTAGGTGAATACCATGGGTCAATACCATGTGCCATTTCGGTGAATACCATGGGTCAATACCATGTGCCATTTTTATTTTTATTAATTCTAATATTAGGGTTAATAATGGTTTTTTGCATGGTATTAATAACAATCTAGTCCATGGTATTTGTCCCATAGTATTTTGGCCATAGGTTTCACCTAAATATAACCCATTTTTTGAGTGTTCGTAAATATAAGGTGACTTATGGAGTAAATATAAAAAAATGTTTTATTTGTTTACCATACCTCTCGTTTATTTATATTTTTATTAATTTACCATACCTCTTTTACAAATATGGTATTTGGCCCATAGGATTCACTTAAATAAAACCTCTTTCTCGATCCTTCATAAATAGAACTAGGGTTATGGACTAAATATAAAAAGAGGTTTTATTTATTTACGATACGTCTAGTTTATTTATATTTTTATTTATTTACCATACCTTTTGAGTAAGTATAAAAAGACGTTTTATTTATCTACCATACCTCCACTTTACTTATATTTTTATTTGTTTACACCCTTACATGTATATAAGGTGACTTATGGAGTAAATATAAAAAATGTTTTATTTATTTACCATACCTCTCATTTATTTATATTTTTATTAATTTACCATACCTCTTTTATAAATATGGTATTTGGCCCATAGGATTCACTTAAATAAAAACTATTCTTGAAAATGGGCAAATGGATTCACTTAAATAAAACCTATTCTTGAAAATGGGCGAATGGATTCACTTAAATAAAACCTATTCTTGAAAATGGGCGAATGGAAGTTTGTAAGTCCTAATTTCAAGGGCTAAATTTACCTTTTTTACCCTCTCCCTTAAAATAAGGTGGGCTATTTGAGGTGATTTGTAAAAATGTACTATGATACAAAATATTCGCCCACTAAAAATTTAAAACCCCTTAATTTCGCCAAAGGGCGAACATTCGCCCCTAAAATTATCCTTGCTAATGACGGTAAGACAGCAGCTCAATTTTTATCCAATCATGTCATTTCATGATTCGACATCCCTCAAGCTATCTTCACTGATCACGGTTCTCATTTCCATAATCATATGATGACTAAGTTAAAAACCCAGCTGAGCTTGTGGCATGATAGTTCGACACTATATTATCCTCAGGCCAATGGCCAAGTAGAAGCTGTCAACAAAGTTTTGGTCACAATGCTTCAACGCACCATTGGCATGCACAAGTCCAACTGGCATTTGATGTTGTTTCTGCCTTATGGGCCTATCGAACTTCAGTGAAGGATGCCACCGGGTTCACTCCATTCCATTTGGCTTATGGCCTAGAGGCTACCCTTCCCATTGAATGTGAGATCCCTTCTCTTAAATTAGCCATCGAATTTCTCCCAAACACTACTCTGGTAGAAGAACATCTTCTTTACCTAGAGCGGTTAGACGAGACCCGTCGACTAGCCTCTCTAGTCATTGAAGCACAGAAGAAGAGAGTGAAAACTCACTTCAACCAAGCTATCAATCCTAATTCTTTCATTGAAGAAGACCTAGTCCTGCTCTATGATCAAGCGAATGATAAGCTGGGGGTAGGAAAATTCGAGCCTATGTGGCATGGGCCTTACATTGTGAAACACATTTTGCAAAAAGGGGCCTATGAGCTAATCGATTATGAATGGAATCCTATAGATAAGCCCCGAAATGGGCTTTATCTGAAGAAATATTATACATGAATTTTGTGCATTTTATTTGTACATACGTGTGTTTTCAACATGTGTGTTTTCAGTGTGTGTTCGCTTGATTGGCTTGGTGTTTAGGCATAATTGCCGCTTATTGTGTCTTTTACTTCTTATGCAGATGTCTGCTACACCTTACATTGGTTTCGCTAATGGTGCCTGCCGTAGTACCTGAAACCTTTCCTTCGCGACATACGTGATCTACGATCCTCACGGTGAGTTAGTAGACCTTCAAGGCGTTTGTCTGGGTTGCACCACAAACAATGTTGCTGAATATAGTGTTGTCATTGAATTACTAACTGAGGTTGTTAACCTCTATTTTTGATTCAGTCATCGGAGTTTCCACAGTAAGAGAATTGTTCTGCCAACGTTTCAAACCCCAACTTGTTGTCCACCAACTTAGCGGGTATTATTTCGTCAGAGATCATCAGATTTTAAGGTTGTATTTACATGTTAAATTATTGGAAAGAAATTTTGATTTTATTACATATCAACACATTCCAAGAAGATTAAACACATTAATTGATGCATTAGCAAATCATGTATTAGACAGACATTTATGCAACATGTAATTAAACATTGTATAGAAAAATCTAGAAACAATAATAAACCATAGATAGCATATATATATATATATATATATATATATATATATATATATACATTGTTTGGTGCATCGAGGCGCTAAAAAAATAAGTGTGTATGTCAAAAATAGAGTTTGTGTCCAATACATCTGAGACACATGTCTACTGTGGTGGGTTATGCTCTCTATAGAATACCATTGGTCACGCAACTCATCTCAAGAGCCTATGCACCCTAGGTGTCACTTCGACTATGTGTCTCTGGTACTCTACTAGGACCTCCTCGATCCCCCTGTAGTCTGGGATCCCGTGAGTCAAGTCCTCAAGGTTACGAGCTATCTCTTCCTTTGCATTGCCACCAGAGCGAACCAGGGCCAAGTCCCTGTTACCCTGCGAGCCTCTCCGTACCTCAGGAGCTAGTCCTACTGGCCTCTCCAGTCCCACATCTGCAAGTAACATAAGAGACATCATTAAGACATATGCATGATAAAATCCAAAAACATCATAAAAGAAAACAAAACACATAAATAGTGTGGTGCTTCGATCAAGCGTTTTACCTCCCTCATCGCATTGCTCACCAACAAGAAGCAGTATTTCGGGGTCTCCGTGGAAATCCGTGCCTGCATACCGCCAATCCTCGACTATGACCTTCTGATGGTCTAGCCACTCTCGGAATAGCATCCCCCATGATACCGGTCAACCGCCACCCCCTCGAGCCATAACATGTGCCCAGCGGGTGATGTGGGTCTCCCATGGCCTAGGCATGTACAAGTCCATGTCCTATAACTGAAGAGACGACATCCACTCCAACATGAGCAGGATCAAGATATATCAGTATTTGAACTGTTTCGTCTCCCCACATCGACACTTTGTAAGCTGCCTTTTCATGTTAACAACCACTGCTTCGGCCCAGTTATACATGGTCGGGTTAAGGCAATCAAGAGCTAGCCGAAGGTGAGTCTTTGTTGCCTCATTAGGCTTGAGAGCCTGCCATTCTCGTGACCATGAACAATACCAAGCGAAGAGTCAAATCTTTCACTGTCAAGATCTGCAATTTCCCGCCAGTGGCTAATTTGTGTGCCCTAGGGCGCACCCGTGCTATCAACATATCTAGGGTCTCGCCGGCAACCAGTTGACCCTCTAAGATTGGCCTCTCACTGCGACGAGACAACCTAGTAAAAAAATATATGTCCATAGCATCAAATTCAATATCCTTGCCCCAAATGACGAACTTCCTGTCTGTCACGTTCCACGAGTGGATCAATAGCTCTAGCAGGTCAAGCTCTGCTCGCAGATGTGGAGTGAGGAATAACTTCAGCAATCCACACTCAAGTAGGGCTCTCTTACACCCGGGATCGTTAAATTCTTGTTCGTCATTAATATCATGAGTTCTTTCCTACCACATGAATGCCATTTTGCCCTGCGTCAAAGGAAAAATGAGTAGAGCCTTAGAAGCTTAAATGCATAAATTATAAAAAAATTAAACTTTACAGCGTCGTCACGGCTATTTTTCAAACAGGGTTGACGGCTCGAGGTTAAACATTCATTTTTTTCGCGATCGTCATAGGAGTACATCTATCTTTCACGATGATCCCGATGGTGGTACATGTTACCATGCTCGGTCATTGCTAACCCGAGCAGGTCTTCTGCGACGACCGAGAGGCAGAAATGGATTTTAAAATCCACCCAAAAACCACCTATCCAATGTCAAATTGAACGAAAAAACCATCGAAATGTAGCGCAAAGGGAAGATTACTTACTTGGTAGGAGTCTCGGGCAAGATCATTGATTGTTGGTGCTGGAGTTGAGCTAGGAGCCTCGCTCAGGTTGCACACCAAAACACCAAAGATAAAAAGCTCACAATGTAAATGTAAAAATGAAACTTCCATACCCCCATTAATATAGTGTTTCTCCAAAAAATTAAAATTTTACACTATATGGTTTAGGGTTTTCTGACCATATAAACATGAAAAGATCATCAGAATTTTTTCATTTTAGGTTCGATACTGGTTACAAAACGACGTGTTTTCGATCTCTTTTTTACTTTTTTGGATCAAGGCCACTAATTACGAAAAGTACTCGATCGTAATGGATCAGCGGTTCTCTTGAGTATTATTTTCTACTTTTCTGGGATTGAGGGACACAAATTTATGAAAAAGGACCCCCATGGAGTTTTCTTTTCCGTGTCTTTTTCAAACTCTCTAAACATGAAAAGGACTCTGAGTTTTCCCTATTTCAGACTCATTAAACCCTGATGACATTGGACTTGTTGCCATGACAAGACTCGAGCTTCTCCTCCCTAAGGGTCGTTAAACTATCACTAGGTTGGATTCGTCCGAAGGTCAAATTTATATTACAAGCATATGCTATCCCCTTCAAGCTTGTTTCCAAAAATAATTCGGGTACTCGCTAGCAATGGTGGGGGAAAATTTTGAAGTCATCATTCGTTACCTGCGACAACTAGTCACTCTTGAACATCGACACTTTTTCTTCTTGTCGGGTTGAGATATCCATACATCATCATTTGGCCTTCTGGGGTTTTAGGTTGCCATTTTGCTTCATTCCATCTGATCCATGTTGTCTCCATTAAGCCTCCAATCCCTTGGTACCAAAATGCTACCACATTCTGGAGTCGTGTCGCCGATATGTTCAAGAGTATAATCCTTCTGTAGTTCGCACCGTTACCTCCTCCTCTGATACTTTGTTTCACTATCTACCACTTGTTCCTTATCTCGTGTCATTGATGGGGGAAAAATTATGGTCCTCCTACGATGGATCATCTCCTATCGACATCGGCTCATTATCCAGGAGATTGGTCTAGGGATCCCTTTCGGTACCTTGGAGCTTGCATGCCTCAATGGCAAGTTCCTTGCACCTGACACTAGACTCTCGTCATTGGTCTTCGATTGGGTGATTCCAGGAGTGTTTGACTTTGGCTCATTTTTGACACTTAATGAATTGTACTGGATAGTACCTTGAGAACCATTGGAATTATTGGTGGTTTCTCTCACGCTTATTAACGGTTTCCATCATTAACCAGTACTCAAGCGACTTTCTACCATGCTCGACCTCAACACATCCGTTCGCATGCTAGAATTTGTACTATGATCGGTTGGGTTTCAAGACCCTAAACTAAGATTACTTATGTTCAGGCTATGTGGATTGGTTCATGATTACATACATGTCTCTTTGATGGATGGTTGCAACCATACCTGAGTCTTCATGGATGGTTGTGACCATACCTTTATCATTGTCATGGTCTAGTCCACTTGGTGACTGCATCCATACCACAGACCAAGTTTCATATGCCTTTTGGATGGCTGCGCCCATGCCTAGACTCCATGTATTTCATTATCAGAGATATCAGTTGTAATTGCATCTACAGGTTCTTCCAAGTGGTATTCTAGTTCAGACAGTTTCGTAAAGGATTTCACCCCTCCCACTCTCTCAAGCTTCATGCTTTAGGGGGCATATGTTACACAATAATTTGTCACTATCCTCATCTCAGTCCCTCTACTATGTCGTGTCAAATAAACATGTTCATATCTTCCCACCAATGTAAGAATATTAAGCAAATTCTCTCTGATGTTACAAATTGACCCTCATGCCATAAGTTTCTGCCTTGTCGCGAGTAAACCCTTCATATACGTGATGGTCCCCTGTCATAAACGATCTCATCATGACCTCATCGCAAGTGTACATCTGTTTCCTGTGACAGTCGAATTTCAAGTCTTGGAGCGAGACTATTAACTATGTATCGCGACGATTGGTCTGCATGCATTGCCTCCTAGTGATGTTGTCGTTGAAACTTAGTTCATGGCTAGCGACGATCTTGATTGGGTGAATTTGTTCCAACAGTCGGCGTTCTGGATGTCTCTAGACCTGGTTGTTGGGTTAGTTTGGGTCGCCCTTCCCCCATGGGATGGTAGTTCCGTCTTTTGTGCTACCTTCCTTGATGATAAGCTCCCTCTCCCTCATTTCATGGAGACTCCTTCTCCTAGAAAATCACTCACCATTGCTATGATCTGCTAGTTATTTTGGTTTTACAGTGTTGCTAGTGCTTTTGAGTTTAGTAGATAGTTTTGGTCTGAGTGTAACAAGTGTGGGATTGCTAAATAGTTTGTAAAAGGTTGTGGAGTGCTTTTAACCTTCCATTAAAGCTTGTGAGTGAGAGAGAAATATGGTTTATTTGGGAGACCCATCCATGAGAGTGAATTCTTGAAGAAACATATTGGTTGGACCCTCCGAGAAGGCTTGCGACGTCAAGACTTGGTTGTAAGATTTCCTCTTGATTTATTATTAATACAATCAATGATGATTTCCTATGTCTTGTATGTAATTTACTTGATAGCTCATGATAACTTTATGAGTAAATAGATCGTTGTTTTTCTCGGTTACATGCTCTGCTATTCTTTTGTGGTGTTTCAGGTTGATTGCTCATTAAGAAGAAGGAAACGAAAGTTGGAGCAGCGCAACGGAACTTCATCAACCACCGGTTTGAGGTAGGCCTCCAACAATGACTATTTAAGGGAATCAATTGTTGTTTTATCTGTGTTGTGACTTGATCCGAATTGGATCCATAAAATACTGTCAAAGAACCATGACTGTATCAGGTTGGAGAAAATCTCTGAAGAATTCCAAAACAACGATCAAAAACACCCTAAACCAGTGGCAATGGCATCCAACGTGGAACGAGGAGGACCTCGGTCAAAGCGCGCTGACCGAGGCCCATGGAGGCTACGCAAGAGGTCAAAGTAGCCCCTGGGAGCCCCAGATCAGGAAAAGAAGGTGGCTAATCATGCATTGCTAGGCAAATAGGGCTGTGAAGGAAAAGCCCGAGCACTCGGTTGCGTGAGGGAACCGGAGAACCGGGGGTGGAAAAGGGAAAAAACACTCAAAGTAAAATGCGGGACCCGCACTCTGGAAACCAGTTATTTTGATCAGGGTGCCCTTAAACGGTAAGAGGTTTTGGACGAGAGCAGATCGATTCCATACATTGATCGACGCGTGGCAAGCGGAGGTGAGAGAAAACCGCCATTGATCGTGCGCTATCGGTCGAGCAAGTCAACCGCACAAAACGTGCGTATGGCGTTGGATTTGGGGGACCCAGATCAGACGGTTGAGATCACGCCCGATGGAGGAAGCAGAATCAATGAAGGAATACACCATGTTTTAGAAGGATTTGGAATCCGTTTGACCTCCACAGTGGAGGAAGAACACATCCACGACGTAACTAAAGAAACAAACTGACGAAGCATGCTGGCGTCGTTTAGAGGAGGATAGGTGGCCACTCCCGAGCATTCATGATGACACTGAATAGGGAACTCCAAGCGTAGCTGCAGAAGGAGAATCGACAGAGGTGGAAGAGGAACCGAACAAGCATTAGGGATGGATGGCTAAAAGCCATGAACAAGGATAGTCGAATAAAAAAGGTTAAACAGTTAGAAGAAAGATTCGAGAGACGAAGAAGTGGAATAGTGAACCCAGAGAAGAGGACTGGACACAGAGAATAGTAAAGCAAAGTAGAAGATACAGAGGGCTAAGCTGACTAGAGGCAACATCAAGCACCACAGAGCTTGAATATTCGAGCCATCCCACAGAGGATGTGTCCACGTTGAGAACCACATTGGGCTCTTGCCATTATAGACCAAAAGGTCATAGATATGGTAGAAGAAGAAGAGTCTGTGCACTCTAGTGGCTTGGGGAATCCAAGAACCACCCTGCCAAACAAAACCTGCTTCAGGAGAACTTAGATTGAGTCCCTGTATTGTAATGCTCTGCTTAAAGGTACAATAAAACTAGGTCACCACTGAAAGCTGGACTAGAGATGTAGCCCTAGAGAATAGGGTGAACTCATTGTTAAATTTCTTGTGTATTTGTGTTTGCTTACTGTATTTCTCTTCTGTCTTTCCATTTTATTGTCTGTGTATTGGAAATCTGATCGATCCATTGCTTCAATAACATAGAACACACACCAGCAAATGAGTCTATAATACCTTTGTTTAATAAATTTTTAACTGATGCCACTCATAGGGTGAATATCAGATCAAGTGGTATCAGAGCTCTAGGTTGTAAGGTTAGACAAGCTTGTGTTGGTTTAGCTGTCAATGCTCACTAGATCAAAGCTCAAATTAGGAGAAGGAGAGTTGGTGGAAACTAATCCTAAAATTGGGAGAGTCTATTCTTAGAAGACAATGTGAGTCAATTCATAGAGAGTTTCCTAGCTATAAAGTCTATGGTTGAAGAAATGTATAGAGACATTAGAAAGAAAAGGTTGAAGATTCATCAGGCTCTAAACAAGATAAGGAAGAAGATGAGTCTCACTTCCATGACCACTGGACCAAAGGAAAGTGGAAAGAGGAAAGCTTTCTCACACCTCCTAATAGCCCTGTGCATAATAAGAAAGCATCTTTGATTAAGCTATATGTTAAATTTGACTTGCCTATAGATGATGGAGAGCTAAATGCTGAAAAGTTGGACAACTGGATTAGACAAATGGATGTGTATTGCAGGGTACAGAACATATAATTAGACAAGAGTAAGATTCAGCTGGCAAGCCTACGCCTAGGAGGTATTGCTTTGGTTTGGTGGGAAGGCAGAACCCAAGCTGATATGAAAAGACATGGCAAGACCATCTCCGTTTGGAGTGAATTTGTTGCTGCAATCAAAAAGCAGTTCTATCCATTGGCCTACATGCAACAAGCCACGATGAGTTGGAAAACTCTTCAACAGTTGAAAGGGCAAAGTGTGCAAGGGTATACTCAAGAATTTAGAAAGAGAGCATTGATGTTGGGTATCTCATTAGACTCACCAGAGACTCTTTTGAAGTACATTGGTGGTCTACATAGCTACATGAGGCATACCATCCTCATGTTTAATCCCAATAGTATAGATGAGTTATCTGTACAAGCTACTCATCTAGAAGCTAGAGGAAAGAATGGAAATCCAGAAGTTGGGGGACCATCCCAACCCACTGTAAGCAAGAGAAAGGAGAAAATAAAGCAGAAGTGGAAATCAAGGAAGGCTAACACTGCACAAAAAGCCAAAGATTCATGCACTCACTGTAAAAAGGAGGGGCATGATGATGAGCATTGTTGGATTCTGCATCCCTAGCTGAGACCTAAGAAGTCTGAAGGCAAGAAGAAGAAGACAGTTGCAGCTATTCAAAAAGATTTGGGGTCAAAATCGAGAGATGAAACAACTATAGCAGCCACAGGTATAAAAGGTAAGATTTCTGAAGCATCTAATAGTGATTCTGCTCAATCTATTATTGATGAAGAAAATGAGAGAAAAAGACATGAGCTTTTCCATATTCGAGTTATTTCCAAAAATCAAAAGATTGATACTTTGTTTGATAGTGGCTCACAAGTAAATTTGATTTCTAAAGCAATTGTAAAGAAATTGGGATTAGCAACTACACCTCACAAGAAACCATACCCATTAGGATGGTTGAGTGATAAAGCACAACTAGAAGTGACTAGATAGTGCACAAACTTAAGTTTTCTTTTGGGTCGGCATTTGTAGATGAGGTTGAGTTAGACATAATTCCTTCCAATATAGGTGGAATTGTTTTAGGAAGTCCTTACTTGTATGATATAAAGGCTATTTTCTATAGAGCTAAGAATAAGTATCTAATTTTTAAAGATGGAATCGAGTACTTTGTAAGAGCTCATAAGCTCAAGAATAATTACACTCTCATAAACTCAGGACATATGAAAAGAATGATAAATTCATGCAAACAATTCTTACTGATGGTTGTAAAGGAAAAGAAACTTGATAAAACCAATGTTTTTGAGGGCTGTAATGCTAAACAACAAGCTGATATAGAAAAGGTTGTTTCAAAGTATGATGTCTTGTTTCAAGAACCTAAAGGTCTGCCACCCAAATGGCAAAAAGGGATTAGTACATGATATTATTTTGTAGCAGGATGTTCCATTGCCTAACATTGGGATGTACAGGTTGTCTGCTTTAGAGAATGCTGAAATCAAGAAGCAGGTGCAGGAGTTGCTTGAGAAGGGCTTCATCAGGCCTAGCACATCACCATGTGGGTCACCAATCGTTTTGGCGAGAAAGAAAAATGGCTCGTGGAGAATGTGCATTGATAATCGAGCATTGAATAAGATAACAATCAAAAATCATTATCCCCTTCCTCGCATAGATGATCTCTTAGATCAATTGAAGGAAGCTGTTTATTTCACCAAGCTAGATTTGCATAGTGGATACCATCAGGTCAGAGTTGCAGAGCAAGATGCATGGAAGACTGCTTTCAAAACAAAGCAAGGATAGTATGAATGGCTAGTTATGCCTTTTGGCTTAACTAATGCTCATGCTACTTTCATGAGATTAATGAATGATGTACTAAGACCTTTTCTTGATGATTTTGTTATTGTGTACTTGGATGACATTCTGATTTTTAGTAAAAAGTGGGAAGAACATTTAAAGCATGTTAAGCAGACATTAGATGTTTTGAAAAGAGAAAAACTTTATGTTAAACTCTCAAAATGTGAATTTTGCAAAAAATATCTAAACTATTTGGGTCATATAGTAGGGGGAGGTGAATTGAAAATAGATCCCTCTAAAGTGGCAGTCATTGTGAACTGGCCTAAACCTAGGTCTGCTACAGAAGTGAGAAGCTTCTTAGGAGCAGCACGGTATTGGAGGAAATTCATTTATAACTTCTCCTCGATTGCAGTGCCCTTACACGCTTTAACATGATTGAATAAGGTGTTTCAGTGGGGAGGAAAACATAAAAAAGCCTTCGACACCTTGAAAGAAAAAATTAGTACAACCCCTGTACTAGCACTGCAAGATCTACAAAGAACATTTGAGATCCAAACTCATGCCAGTGACTATGCCATGGGAGCAGTGTTGACACAACATGATAAACCCATATGTTATCATTCTGACACTTTTAATCCTGCAGTAGTTAACTATCCTACATATGATAAAGAATTGTATGCATTAGTTCAGAGTGTGAAAAAGTGGAAACATTACTTAATGGTCAAAGAGACAATAATACATACTGATCATCAACCACTTCAATATCTACACTCTGAAACTAAGTTGCAACAATCAAGACATTACAGATGGATGGGGTTTCTACAACAATTTCATTTAGTCATCAGATATAAAAAGCGCATACATAACAAGGTTGCAAACATGTTATCTAGACCCATTATAAATGCATCTACCATACTTAAGCATAATTTTGTGCTACATGAAAGCTACATAGAACAATATGCTCAGGATATGGACTTTAAAGATGTATATGCAACTTTGAGTCAAGGCAAAAGTGTAGAAGAATTGGACTATCATATAAAGGACTGACTCTTATACCATTGTGGGAAACTCTGCATTCCATAAACTAAGGGAGTAAAGATAATTAGGGAAGCACACACTTCTCTAATATCAGGTCACTTTGGGGTAAGTAAAACAGTTGCACAGCTACAAAGATTCTGCTATTGGCTGAAAATGATGAGACAGTTTCTAGATATGTAAGAGGGTGTGCCATGTGTACTAAAAGCAAGCCCAGCAATAGAAAACTAGGCTTTTAAACTCCATTTCCAGTTCCTTCTCACCCTTGGGAAAGTGTTTCCATGGATTTTGTTGGAGGACTGCCTAAATCTAGGAGAGGTCATGATTATCTATATGTTGTTGTGGATAGGTTCAGCAAAATGTGTATTTTTATACCTTGTAGTAAACAGATCATAGCTGAATAGACTGCAAAATTTTTCTTTGAACATGTATGGGTTCATTTTGGATTACCCACTTCCATTGTATTTGATCGAGACTTCCGATTGGTGGGGAAGTTTTGGTCTAGTCTGTGGGAACTCATGGACACCAAATTGAAGAAAAGCACAAATTTTCATCCACAAACAAATGGCTAGATAGAAGTAGTAAACGGGACAATGATCTAGTTACTAAGGGGATATTGCAGCAAACATCCTATGCTTTAGGATGAACACTTGTGTTATGTGCAGTATGCTTACAATATAACCAAACACTCTTCTACACAGAGATCTCCTTTTGAGACCTGTTTTGGTTTCACACCAAGGTCTCCTTTGGATTTTGTCTTTGGTAAAGATACCATGGTTGATGGACATAGTGATGTGGATAGACAACTAGGTTCATCAAACAGATGCAGGAGATCCACTAGGTAGTACAGGAATAGCTGGAAAAGAGCCAAGCCAAGTACAAGGCTAAGCATGACAAGCATCAGATGGAGCATAGTTTTCAAGTTGGAGACCAAGTTTGGCTATATATAAGTAGGGACAGGATGCAAGGTGAAGGTAAAAAGCTAAAGCCTATCAGGTATGGACCTTTTAGGATACTTGAGAAGATTGGTGAAAATGATTTTCACCTTGATCTACCAGCTTACATGCACATCTACTCAATCGTAAATGCAGATTTCTTGAGATTGTTTGAAACTTCAATGATTGAGGACCCTGAAGAGCAAAGTCAATTGCCTTCTATTGATGACCTGCTACCTGAATACCTCAATGAGTTGCAAGAAGACACAGTGCTGGACAAGAAGGTGAGGACAATGTGCAGGGGAGATGTTGAGTACATCAGGATTGGGCTCAAAGGTTCAAAGCCAAGCAGTGCAAAGTGGATTGAGATTGGACAAGTGAGAAAATAGTACCCTCACTTAGTTGATGCTTGAAAACCAACTTTTGGTGGTCCAAATTTTTTTTCAAGTGGAAGGTCATGATCTGAATTGGATCCATAAAAGACTGTCAAAGAACCATGACTATATCAGGTCGGAGAAAATACCTAAAGAATTCCAAAACGGCGACCAAAAACACCCTGAACCAGTGGCAATGATAGCCAGCATGGAACGACGAGGACCTTGGTCAAAGCGCACTGACCAAGGCCCATGGAAACTGCGCACGAGGTCAAAGTAGCCCCTGGGAGCCCCAAATTGAGAAAATAAGGTGGCTTTTGATGCATGATTAGCGCTTAGTGCTAATTGTGCATTGTTGGGCAAATACGACCATGAAGGAAAATCCAGAGCACTCGGTTGTGTGGGGGAACCAGAGAACCACGAGCATAAAAGGAAAAAAACACTTAAAGTACAAGGTGGGACCCACGCTCTAGAAACCGGCGGTTTTGATTGGGGTCCCCTTAAATGGTAAGACGTTTTGGACAAGAGCGGAGTGATTCCATACATCGACCGATGCGTGGCAAGTAGAGGTGAGAGAAAACCACCATTGGTCGTGCACTATCGGTCGAGCAAGTCAACCGCGCGAAATGTGTGTATGGCATTGGATCTAGGGGACCTAGATCAGATGGCTGAAATCATGCCTGATGGAGGAAGTGGAATCAAAGAAGGAATACACCGCGTTTTAGAAGGATTTGGAATCTATTTGACCGCCACAGTGGAGGAAGAACGCATCCATGATGTAAATAAAGAAACAAAATGATGAAGCACGCTGGCGCCATTTAGAGGAGGATAAGTGGCCACTCCCTGAGCATTCATGATGACGCCGAACAGGGAACTCCAAGCGCAGTTGTAGAAGGAGAATCGGTAAAAGTGGAAGAGGAACTGAACAAGAATAGGGGACGGATGGCTAAAAGCCATGAATAGGGACAATCGAATAAAAAAGGTTAGACAATTAGAAGAAGGAGTCGAGAGACAAAGAAGTGGAACAGTGAACCCAAAGAGGAGGACTGGACACAGAGAATAGTAAAGCAAAGCAGAAGAGACAGAGGGCTGAGCTGAGTAGAGGCAACATCAACCACTAGAGGACTTGAAGACTCGAGCCATCCCACAGAGGATCTGTCTGGGTTGAGCACCACATTGAGCTCTTGCCATTGTATACCAGAAGGTCATAGAGCTGGCAGAAGAAGAAGAGTATGTGCACTCCATTGGCTTGGGAAATCCAAGAACCACCCTGCCAAGCAAAACCTGCTTCACGAGAACTCACATTGAGTCCTTGTGTTGTAATGCTCTACTTAAAGGCACTATAAAACAAGGCCACCGCTGAAAGTTGGACCAGAGATGTAGCCTTGGAGAATAGGGTGAACTCCTTATTAAATTTCTTGTGTCTTTGTGTTTGCTTACTGTATTTCTCTGCTGTCTTTCCATTTTATTGTTTATGTATTGGAAATCTGATCGATCTGTTGCTTCAATAACACGGAACACACACCAACACATGAGTCTGTAATACCTTTGTTTAATAAATCTTTAACTGATGTCACTCATAGGGTGAATATCAGATCATGACTAGACCCACTCTAGGGCTAGAGGGGTTGCCTTTGTCCACAGAGGGAACACTTTCCTACTTCACATTATTAAGTTGAAGATATCATAATAAAAGTATCATATTCACTTGACAAGTAAGTTTTTTTATAGTTATGTCTGAATCTATTATCAAAATGACTACATTCTACAGGGAAAGCAACAAATTGGTTGGTCATCAAATTTCCTTGCATAGAAAAAGAGGATATATTTGATCCCCATCAAGAATGAAGTTATTGGACAATGTTAAGGGTTCAATATCGAAACCATAACAAGAGGATGCTCAATCTCTATAAAATTATATGAAGGGGGGAATAAGGGCTCAAAGAATCTTTATAGAATCAATCATGGACCCTCTCATCCCTTATGTAGAAAAGTTCGATAAATTGAAAGAAATCTATGATAATTTGGTAGAATTGTTCTATATAAGCATTGCATGAGAACTTATATCTTTGAGAACTGAGTTATACAATATGAAGGTATCAAAAGAATAAGGGATAGCCTCATATCTTATGAGGGTGTCAAGAATAAGATACCAACTTCAAGAGTTAGGGGAAATAATGCCAGACAAATAAATTACTATCTTGGTGCTTAATGCATTACCTGATTAATGGGGAAAATTTGTATCAAGAATCTATGGAAAGAAGGAATCCACATAATTCAATGAACTATGGTAATTATGTAAGATTGAAGAAACCAAGTTGACGGAAAAAATTGATGTAGGATCAAATGAATAAGTTCAAGCATTTGCCTCAATGTCTAGGAGAAAAGGAAAGTTTGGTCATCAGAAAAAGAAGAAGATCAATATTTCAAAGATCAAATGCTATGGATGTCAAGAATATGGGAATTTCAAGAGAGATTTTCCTAAACTCAAGAAGGACAACAAGGAAGAAAATAAAGGAATGATTCCCATATCAATAATAAAGTGGAAGAACCTTATGAGAAGAAATCCAAGAAGGAAGGGATAGAAATTCACTGTTAAGGTCTCTTAGGTACATAGCAAGGAGAAGTAGGAGGTGAAAATACCTCTACTATGGTTAAAAGATTACTCTCAAGATGAGAAACATTATAAGTATGACAATATGCATCTTATTAGAAGATGACATCATATTAGAAGCAGATGATTGAAGCAGTGAAGATCTTGTTACATCATTGTAGAAGCTAGAAAGAATAGTTGAAGTAGAATTATATATGGTTTTAGTAGTCATGATGATGGAAACAAAGTAGCTCATATAGAAGTAGTAGTATATATGGTTGCAAGAAAGTCATCTAGCATGATAAAAGATAGAAATAAATCATCATATATTGTCATCATTAGGAAGGATAATTTGTAGGATGAGGATAATCAAGATCCTCCATTGGAATCTTCATTAGAAGGCTCACCTCTACTTGGAAGAAGCAAGTGACTCTTTGATAGTCTACATTCCACCTTGTGTGGGATCCATTGTTTAAAAGGATGATGAAATGATAACATAGGAGTGCAACATGTTAAGATGGTTGAAGTACTTTCAAGCAAGGAAACGAGGATACAAAAGGAAGTCTAGATGACGAAAAGGAGAAAAGAGGTATGTATGTATTTGTTAGATTAAGTCATGTCATCATATAGTTTTGATAGCATAAATGAATGCTATATCTCATGAGCATGATCGAACAAGAAGTATATCTTCTAGAAAAATGCATGAAGGAATATACCTTGAACTAGTTCACATATTGATAATATGAAATCAACATAATATGACCTCATATGGAATATGAGGTGGTTGACAATCATGGTTCGTATGATGAAGGAACTATGTATATAAGTTCCCGGGGAAGAAATATGTGAAGAAAGGAATAAGAGTTCGTGAAGGATGCAACTATAGTCATGTAAGATAAGCTAAGTGACCAACATTAGCTATGGCATCTCCATAGAGAAAATATGAAGACTTTGATAAAGTCTGTAAAGGAAGGAGACCCTTGACTTGAAAGTCTTGGAGATGTTTTTATGAATGTACAGGATTTTTTGTTGCAACAAGAAAATGTTATGATGTAAGGCCATCATAAAAGGTGACTTTTATTTGATGTTCTTTTCTATTTTTTGGACAACATCTGGTTGGGTTGAAACAGAGCTACTGAAAGAGAGTTGTAGATGTCACCTACAACTAGTACTCATGGGAATGGATGGAAGATCCTGAAAGAAACATGACTTGGAAGAAGTAGCTATGTGAAGAAAATTCAGATGTGGACTGGAAGATCACTTTCCCATGCAAAGAAGGATGGAATGACTATTGGTTCAACACTATGGTTCATTGAAAAGAAAGTGATAGATGATTGATGCCCTACAAAGAAAATATAGAATATGAAGGCTCCATAATTAATAAGATGAAGTTCATGACATCGAAAGGAGGAACCCTAAAAGTATCTAATAGTACCATGATCTCCACCAAAGAACAAATAGATGTTGTTGGTAATAAGACCCTAGTTAAGAGGAAACATGGACAAGTCCTTGTGTAAAAGGGAGCTTGGTATATTCCTTTTATAGGAATGGGCATATCTTGCCTAGTTGAGAGGAAGTGATAGACACATCATTCTTATCTTCATGTTGTGAATAAATAATGGAGGATTCGATAAGAATATGAGATTGATTTTGATAGTCTTTGAGGATGTGGTAGGGCATACAATAGGTAAGAGTAGTCAAAGAGGAAATTCCTTAAGAATGTGTTATTCCAAGATAGGAATTGTCCTAAAAGGACATACCCTGTGAACACCCGGGTGGGGCATGTGCCTTGAGAGAAAATGATGATGGTGTCTATCAGTCATTGGTATTGCTAGCATTGTTCTTTGATCTTATGGAGAGATAGAGTTGTTAGTCAAGGCCTTGCTATATGAAAATGGTAGTTGATATGATGATATATTCTGACATAAGCTAAAGAAGTAGCTTATGACATGGCTTACCAATATGACTCTTATAATGAGAATTATTTAGTTTGAGAATGCATAAGTACCATGTATGGATTATGAATATATCACTAGTTAAGATGGAGTTCTTAAATATGTAACTAGGTTCAGTCTTCATAAATATGAAATGTACTCTTGATTCTTGTATATTGTGAAAAGAAGGAAAAAATATTATTGTTATTCGTGTAGCGTTTGTTTGATGCTTAAGGTCATTTTATTTAGAGGTAAAGCACCCATTGAGTGCTTTTAATGTTTTTCATAGAGTAAATAAGTCAATAGGGTCATTTTCATATGAAGAAGACCCCATTGGGCATAGTGTAACAAGTGAAAAGAATTTATTTGAGTCAAAATTGTCTCAAATTACCCTCCAAGATCAAGTCGGCCGACAGAGATCAAGTTGACCTCAAGAAGACAATTTATATCCCTAGAAAGCATATGTATAAGAAGGAACCTGACCTCATTTGGACACACAATAAGAAAGTTCAATTTCCTCAAGAAAGAAGATGGAAACAGGACGGAAATTTAGGATAAGAAGTAGAAGAGCAACATTGAAGATTTGGACCTCTCTTTCTCTCTTGTGTTAGGGTTTCTAAAGTCATTAGGTAGGTAAAAATTATGAAGCTACTTCTTGGTCAAAGTTGTGAAGCTACATCTAGGTAAAAGCTATGAAGATGTATCAAGGTCGAAACTATGAAGTTGCATCTAGGTCAAAGCTGTGAAGTTGCATCTAGGTCGAAGTTGTCAAGATGCTTCTAGATCGAAGATGTGAAACTACATCTAGGTCAAAGTTCTGACGTTGCATTTAGGTTGAAGTTGTGAAGTTACATCTAGGTCGAATCTGTAAAGTTGCATCAAGGTCGAAACTATGAATCTACTAGTTCGAAGTTTTTGAAGCTACTAGGTCAAAGTTGCTAAAGCTACTAGGTCGAAGTTGCAGAAATTGTTGCTAGGAATAGAATTCGTTGGACAAGTTGATGGAAGGTCAAAGTTTTTTGCTGGAATTTGTGTGAGGAAATATCATCAAGACAAAAGGTTGACTTTTTCTTGGAGGGGTCTTTGCCAAGGGTCTTAGGTCTTGGAATTCATCATTTTAAGTTCTATAAGAAGAGAAAAGTTCTTGTGGATTTTCCTCTCAGGAGGAGAGGTTTTGGCCCTGGCTGATTGCCTATATCTTGTTCTATATTGTTTGGTAGTTGTTTGATGATAAGAAAACTAATTATAATCAATTGAAAGAAGAATATAATGAAGTTAAGTAAAAACACATCACAAGAAGTTATCTAAATAAGAGAAATAACCTAATATAGTTGCCCCAAGATTTATCAACGTTTTTATGGGTAATCAACTATTTAATCATGGTTATAACTTGACATACCGCTAGTCGGTATATGCTAGAATTGGCCACCAGTTCCTATTCATGAGATTGGAAATATAGTTTTCTATGAACTATTCTTATATGGTAGAGAACACACTTAGATTTCTACTAAAACTATTGTCAAGTATGGAGGACTTTCATTATAATCGAACCATTGATCTAGGTGAAACCAAAACCATATCCTTCACAAATGTATCTAGAATAAGGAAAAAAAAACCAGAACCTTATACTTCATAGAAATAGGAAAATGTGATCAAAACATAATCAAGCTATGTGCTCCACCTAATGAAGAAAGGTAGCTAGAACAAGGCATACGAAACAAAAACTATATTCTTCACATCATCTTTGAAATCACTCCATATATTCTTATTTTCAAACATATTTTCAATGAGGAAATAAGTAGGCCCTCTCTGTGGTACAAAGCTATGATGGCTAGCCACACTCTAGTTTTCATGCGTGGAATCCTAAGGCTTAACACAAGGCTAACAAGGTTCATCAAATGATGATGCTCTATCATTTAATTAATGGAATCCATACAATCTATATCTTAAGAAGGAAAACACTTATACTCTGCCCCCCCTTTTGCCATATCACCACATCCACATCACCATACCTAAAGGCCAAGTCCCTAGGGGTCCTTGGTCATCCACATGATGATGTTGGCATGACATCATTATGTCGAGTGGCAGATTATGAGGGGTCTTGTGTGTCACCTAGATTTGGACTTTCTACCTATTAGAACTTGTCAAATTTCCCTTCCACATGATAGTCCTTAGTGGTGTTATGTCAACATGCTCATGTTAGGTATTGTCATGTCATGCCACATTGCTTCCAAGTCACACATACTTCCTATACTTTTTTGCCACATGTTTGAGTTGCCATGTCATTGGTAAGGAGGCAGGAAATCCATGTTCCATGCATCTAAGAGTCCATGTCATCATTGTTTACCAATGATCATATTCCATGTGTCATATACCTTCCAGGTATGTTCCTAGCTAATGCATGTCATGTGTCAACTATTTATTGGCTCGACAGGATTGATTAACTATCGTGAAACTTTAACATCTTCCATTGTTTAATCCCTTCATCTAGCTTCTAGATTCATTCAATTTGCAAAAGTTGCTCGACCTTTAAAAAATTTAAATGTCATGCATGTTCTGTTGAGATTCATTGTTGACCAGGTCAATGGACCATGGATGTGCCTAAAGGTGTGAACTCTTTAACACATTAATATTTTGGGTTTTGTCCCTATAGTTTGGGACTCCAACTAATGATAATTTTTAAATGGACATAACTTCTCATCCAAGAGTATTTTTTTAAAGAAGGATATATATCATTGGAAAGGTCTTGATGTGGTCTTGCAATCATGTCATTTATAGGATCATTAAAGCAATTTGGCTACATTGAAAACTCAAATAAATTTAGGTTTCCTTGGACTTCACTTGATGAGGGTCTGTAAGATGTCCAACTGTCATACTTACTCCTATGAATGATACTGATGGTGTCTTGGACATACTCTTTGATATCAATAACATCTTGTTGTCATCAATGACAACACAATGTGCGATATAAAATATTTCAACACCCATGGTAAGTAAAATATTTCAATCTCTCTCTTTCTCTCACACACACATATATAACAATTAAAAAAACTAAATTATTATCGTTAAAATATTTTAAAACACTACTGTAGTTTCACTTTTTTATATTTTGGCCCTTTTTCAATTATATTTTCTGTCAATTTTGTTTAAAATATAACAAATATTTGTTGAAATTATAAATTTAAGTTGTGTATACTACACAATCCAAGCATCTAGATGGACTTTCAATGAATTGTATCCATTTGCACAGTCAAAATGCAATATAAACAATGAAAAATTAAGCATGGATGTTTATATACATATATATGGATCCATCTTAACCATATATTTAGCAAGTGTAAAGGGAGATTACATTTTTTTCAATTTTTCACTCTAAAAGAGGTTTGCATATCAAGAGATTTGGTCCTCTTGGTGCTTGGTGGATCCATGGTTAAAATGGATTTATACTAGCAACTACATATTGGTAATCCATTTACCTCTAAGGAATATGAGAGATGTTATTTAACCATTGATTTTTAAGTCTCCTAATCTTAATTTACACACTTCACATAAGTCCAAATCTTTATTGAGGTCACAGAGAACATGGAAATATTCCATTGAGGAGAACCCTTGTACTAATTTCCTATTTTTTTCATAAGATATTCTAACATTTTGTCCCTTGGAGAGAATCGTTCACCAAATGCTAAATAAGGAGGGACTCTTCCAAAATAGTAAGATAAGTTGCATGCTTTCTTTGGCTAACTTAATTCCCTAGTAGAAGGCATAAGCTTTAGCTTGGTTATTTGTCTTGCATCCTAAGCCCCGTAAATACTCTACAAGTTTAACTTCCTTGGAACCATAAATCCCCTTCCCACTTTTCCACCCGTTAAATATATATTTAATTTATTAAATGAATTTAAATGTATTTTTTAAAATTTAATAAAAGTATAAAATATTATGAAATTTCATTTAAATAATTTACTTTATAATTTTATTTTATTTTTAAATACTTTGCAACTCGAGCCAACCAAAGGAAATAAATATGTTGGTTTTAGTGCATTCATTTAGAATGTGATTATAATGTAAAAGATAATATTTTTTAATATATATATATATATATATATATATATATATATATATATATATATATATATATATATATATATATATATATATATATATATCGGATTCTTTCTCAATAGCTTAAGGAATTAGTTTCTTCATAGCTTAATATATGTGAGAGATGTTCTCCCATAATATTACCTAGAAGCATTTGAACTTATGACATCTTATGAGGATATTCAAGTTATTAACAGTTAGGCCTATTCAAAGCGTACATAAACACACACATAACAAAATGTGAAAAATAAATCAACACATATCCACCTTAAATGATAATAATTAATCATCAAGATGGATAAAAAATTTAAAGTATAATTCTTTTATAATTTAATATGAAAGAATTTTATAACCCTCTTTCCACCTTATGTTAGCTAAAAATATGAGTTAGTTGTTTCTGACAAGGATTGGAATACAAACATTGCTAGTGTTTCTAACAGCTATTGAGATATTTTTTGTTCAACTTATCAAAGAAAAAACAAACAATGATAGGAAAGTTTCTTTAGAAAGTATTATCACTAGTAGAAAATAAGACATTAGTGACTGTGTGACTAAAAAAGTTAGTCACCATAGATTTTCTAAGTGAAGTATGACAAAAAATGAGCAATCTTAAGTGACCCAACTAAAAATTACTAACATAAATGGCTAATTTAGTCCTAGGTTAAAATATATGACTAAATAATAGGAAATATCACTAAAAATGACCAATGTGAATGACTAATTTGTTCTAAGAACAAAAATGAGGCTATCTAACAAATACTACAATAATATAAATAAGTTATCTATGTTAGTCATTTTAATTGTCACTTCAAAAATCTAAACTTAAAAGTGATAGGGGAATCAAAGGTTGTTATAGATAAACTAAAAGGTTACTATTATTTAAACACTTTTTTATTGGATCAATGGATGATTAGAGTTATGGAGCTAATTATAATCTTCAAGGTTATATCTTTTGATCACATTCACAGGGAATCAAATTCTAAGGTTGACTGATTATCTAAAATGGGAGTAGGTTTATAGTTGGGTCAAATACATTTATATGAAGAATAGCTACAAGGAAAAGTGTTGACTAATTAGTAATGGACATGTTTCCTTTAGTAATGAAAACATTCTAAAGAATTATAAACATTATAACAATACATTGAGATTTGACTCACCTTTACGAGAAAATAGATCAACAAATCTAACGTTAAATGAAAAAGGAGCCATAACTAATATGAAATACTTTATCACAAGATAAAAATACCAAATATTAGAACAAATTCAAATCCCAATACTATCCACTTATATTAATTACCCAAATTCAGTGAAAGACATATGTGTGTATATGTATAAATAGATAATAATAAAATTATACACATAGAAATAAAAAAAAACAAAATACAATTCGCCCATAAACACTTTGCAACTTCAAAGAAAAGCTTCTTATCTTGTTCATCCATAAACATATTGCAAGTTCAAAAGTTGCTATCTTTGTCAAAGTGTCATGTGTAGAATGCTTTATTTTTGGTTCACAGGGGATTCAATGGAGGGAGGTCAGGGAGATGTGGAGATGTGGTGAAAGTGCAATGGAGGGAGGTCAGGGAGATGCGGAGATGTGGTGAAAGTGCAATGGAGGGAGGATTTTAATCATTTTTGGAAGGTGAGGGAGTTGCAGAGATGTGGCAAAAGCTTATTTTTTGTTCCTTCAGCGAATCATTGGTGTTTAACCATTTGAGGTTCCCTGGTTGAATGTAGGGAACATAGGATCCTCAAATTCTAATATTTTTTAGAAAAATTTATAATATAAATGGGAATAATTTAGGAGGTAAAAATGAAAGTAATCAATAGGATCTGACAGTTGGACATATTTCCAAAGATCAATGAGAATTTCTACAACATGACTCTATCTAGTGCTTTGAATATAATCATCTCCTCCATTGTGATGGTCCTGCTCTTCTTCTCCAAGTTTCGTAAGTTTTTCTCTTTTCTTCTTCCTTATTTTAGCTAGAGTTTGTGCCAGGTATAATTCATATGCTCTAAGCATTCCCACCTATTTCAATCCCAAATGGTGATATGTAATAAAAGATTTCATATGGTGTTAATAAAACATAATATATCTTTCCTTTCATGTAATGAATGTTTAGTAAATACAAATCATGATTTTGGTCATAAAATTCTAATCAGCAATGCATTCAACTTAAATGTCAGCAAGGAATCTATCCAGTGGTAATAATTGAAACCCACAAAAGATATGCAAAGTTGTTGTAATATAAAAACACATATTCTCATTTCTAAGCTCTTCCATGTTCAAGTTTCAATATTGGACCAAAATCCTCAAGCGATATTTTTACCTTTGTATATAATTAATAAATGCCCCAATCTTAGCACTTAAAAAAATTTCACAAACTAGGAATTAAACTGAGGACCCACCCCTAGCTTTTGGGCTACTCTACCTCCTAGATAAACACCCTTCCAATGATAGGAAATAACGTGTTGAGGTGTGGGTTGATACTCGTACATGCATCTCAAGAAAAATCATACATTTACACCTAGGGATATGAAATCGCTAGACACGATTGCAACACTAATACCATGTAAATCTATTGGACATGATGAGGGTCAAACCCAACACCAATCCCCAACTAGTGGGTTTCTTTGCAACCGAGTTACATGGCCTTTTAATCATTGAATACAACATGTTCAGTTGTGGATTGACACTCCCAACATAACGCAAATTTTCCTTTCCACCATCCTATCAAGTCAAATAGTAAGGGTTCACTACCCTTTCCCTAACAGGTAAACAAAGTCAATTTTTCATTGATCTGAACAAGTTACTTCCTATTTTATTATCCCACAATCTGAAACTTTTGTTTAAGAACAAAAAGGAAAAACAATACCATTTGAAAATAATTTATTGTGTTAGGGATATAGGTCATGTTCTATTCCTTTTTATAGGATCAATTTTCACAACAGTATTCCTCCCCACTTTCTTTATCCAAATTTTTTCACAAACTTTTTTCATGAAATCAAGACTTGGGGAATTACTTGTTTTTTTTTCATATTCTTGTGCTTTAGTTCAATTGGATGGATTTCTATCCTATCAACCTTGAAAAATTCCTCTAGTAGACTTCACCTTCAATACATGTAGCTATTCTATAGTGTCTAGAGGATCTCACACCCACTACTTTAGGGGGGGTTTGGAGAATTGATAGGATTGACTATTACAAAATTGTTTGCATTATTCAACATGATGAAAATAGGTTGTCGGTCCATGAAAATTATACAACATTTTTTAGCATTTCTTTCATTCATTACTTCCTTAAGGAATGATCCGATATTTGAGTTACAATGTTACAATTTCTCAAACTTGTATACTATCCTACAATTTTAAACTTTTGTTCAAGCACACAAAATAAAAAACCACACCGTGAAAAATAAATTGAGATTGTTGGGCTATCAGGGCTAAGGCCATATGTTGGACTTGTTTTCAAGATGAGTCTTCAAAGTAGTTCACCATGCCTATTTATTTTTGGTAGCTTGGGAGGTACTCCAAGCCCTATGGTTCATGGATTGGAGGTTAGAGTGCTACAAAAGAACTTTGTGGGCTTGAAACCCAAGCTTTGGGTTTTGCACCCATCGATGATTAGGTCGAAAACTTGGATCATTTTGGACATGTTATGGTTGGATATGATAGAGAATGACTGATGAGCACTAGTATTGTAGAAAGGATGCTCTAACTCTTGGGGCTACGAGCGTTACTTTATCAACCCACGGTTCATACAAACTTGGAGGTGATAGTGTTGTATACACAAGTAAAAGTGATGGTTTTGCCTTTTGTCACTGTTCAGCTGGTGAGAGACCACTAGGGTTTTCAAGCCAGACTTCTATGGATTCAGAAGAAGCTTGATTACTAATGAGAAAAAGAGAAATCTACTCTAGGAGAAAGTTTGTCTACTGTAATGAGGAAAAAGTCTAAAATCCAATTCTAAAAACACACCATTTCCTAACTAATTGCTGAGAAACTATGATTTACAAGAATTCCAAGCTAACATTTACGAAATTCTACTATCCTAAGCATGGAATTTCAAAACATCAAACATTACTACTGTGCATGTAAATAACTAAAATAAATTTGTTTTTTTTCTTTTTGTTCCTTTTATGGAAAAGCAAGTGTGAAAGCTAATTTCTTTTGGTGATGTGGCAGGTGGCTTAGGGATGTTGGTGGATGGTTGGAAGGTTTCAGATACCCTTAGGTGCGATTTTATGGCTTCCTAGAGTTTTTCCCTCAATTCAGCATCAAAACAGGCCACTATAGGAAAAAGTACAGGATGTCCTAAAAACCTACATGATTCCCTCTATTTCTACAGGATACAGCCGAAAGAAAAATGACGGGTGCTGATGGTGATGGAAGGCTTAGGGAAGGTGGTTGGTGGGTGGAATGGAGTGATAGAATGCCTAGGATCACTCAAAGCACAAAATCAAGGCTGGGATATGGTTGGATTTGCTCAACATGCTTAGAGGAGTTTCCATGGAAAATGATGAAATTGGTGAAGGTCTTAGTGAAAGAAAGGAATGATAATGGATGGATGAAGTTGGAACGAGGTTGTCTAATATGAGATCTCTATCTACTTCTGAAATACCTACCCTGTATCAAACTTTGATATTTTCCAAGAAACCACGTAAACAAGAAGAATTTCAATAAGCTAGAAAAACAGAGTTTAACAAGCTAGTTGTCTACTTCATGCATGAGGAAAATTTACAGAATAAGATGAAATCATTGATGAGATCTACTATAAGACTGAAGATGAAAGTATTGGTAATTAAATCCTACACTTGAAAATTGATCCAATGCTGGTTCAAGTACATTAAACTGTAAATTCTACGAGAAAGTAGAACTCTTTCTTTTTGGGGCTGCATAGGGGTCCTTTCCTTAAATCATGATCCTTGGAGGAAGAGGTGGGGCCAAGACACCTACTGAAAAAATTTTGATGCTTCTTTTATCCCTTCTAACCTACTGCTAAAGTAAAGCACAAATGGAAGAAAACTAATAAACAAACTAATCAAATCTACACTACTTGCAATGAAATACTTCTAAGGACAATTTAATCATGAATCTATGAAATTAATCTAAGCATACAGATACAAGAAGAGGAGCCTTTGCTTCTAGGGTTGTGCCCTAACACAAGAGCTTCAGCCCTCTGAGTTAACTCAGTGCTGGATCAAGAAAAATCTTATTCTCATTATCAAAACAAAAAGTTACATATCAATGTCTTCCATAAGTCTGGAGCTAAAAAGTAACTAGTGTTTTTACAATGAAAAATCGAATCCTAATGAGGCTCTAGGCCTATTTATTTATATAGCTGAAGTCTCCAATGACTTCCTTAAATATAGGGAGGCTCAGCTCCCAAACTCTAGATGAGCTAAAACTTTGACTATCACTTGCTCAGCTGCCATTTGATCTCCATGACTTGGCTGCTTGTACTCCGAACTGGTGTGATTTATGGAGGAATATTCAAATGAGGGAGGAGTAAATGAGGAGGATTTACCTCCTAAAATCTCTCTCCCTTGTCCCATTCAAGTTTCAACCCTTAATCTTGCCAGAATTCTATGATTTTCTCTCACAAACCTGCATTTAATGCACATTAGTCCACTAGGCATAATATCTCACTTTGACTCATCTCATTAAACAAAATATAGTCAAAACATGTAGTAAATTGTGAGAAGAGTTGATTTGACTAAGTTAGGATGTGAATTAAGGTCCATATAGTTACCCAATGATGAGGCTCATCATCACCCCCCTACTGAAAGTGTTTCTCATCCTCTGATCAACTCAATCAATATCCATGTCTTTCATAGCTCTAGTGGCATCCCTAACATCCCATGCTTCTATTGTGGTTTCCTCTTCTTGTGCATAAAATCCTTCCTTCCTTTCTATCTCCTCCCACTGTTTTCTTTCTTACTCTTCCTTTCTTCCTTCTAACATCCCCAAGAGCAGTGATGGACTGAGTCTCAAGCCAATCCAATTGACTTTGAGCCTTTGGATGGTCTGTTTGTGCATGGGTGTCCTGTTCAGTTCTTCTCTCATTCTTTAAGGAGAATGGTACTCTCTGATTTTCAAAATATATGGCAAAGTATTCCATCTCCTTTGGCAAGCTTGCATGTTGTCATCCCCTAACAGTCTGAGCATATCCTCAGAATGTGTAATTTCTCGCTCTTAGGTAGCAAGACACTTGGGTGCAAGTTGAGGATAATTTGTAATTAAACTATGTGTGTTGATGATAGCCATTGGGTTTGAATGCTAAGCTCTTATCATGAGAGGCTCTGTTTTTTCCCTTACCAATATCTTCTTCATTTCTACAACCCTTACTTCCTCATGGTTAATCCATGATACCAAAGCCATCAACGGTAGATCCCATAGATTTGCATTAGGGTCCCATACATTCAGATCTGTCAAGGCCATGTTATGCAAGTAGAACTTAGACATCTTAGCCCTATCTTAAAATGTGCTTTGATAATAATGATCAATGAACTGTCTATAATCCTGGAATGGCACAGTGCCTCTCTGTGCTAGGGTCTTGATTTGGAACTGTAGCCACTTTTGCTTAAGGTATAATGCATAAGACTTAGCTAGCATCCTGCACTAGATTGTCTCTAAAGATAGACTGGCCATGGTTGCCATTTGATTCTCTTTTTCTTGCAGCTATCCTTTCAACCATGCATTTTCTACCTCCAACTTAGTTTTCATTATGGCCTCTCTATCCCTTAGGATTCTTAGTTCTTTGCCCATCTCTTTGGGCTTCTCCTCCATGTGGCCTATGTCCTCCACTCCCTTTGACTTGGGAATCTACATCCATCTATGTGTTCTTAATCTTTCTTTCTCAAGCTCAAAGAATAATGGGATGGCAATTTTTTCTGGAATGACCCTGCCCCATTCAATAAATTTGTAGTAGGAGTCAAGGCTAGGTTGAGGACTAGGTTCCCTTAGCTCTAGGTTCTCTCTCTTTGTTTCTTGCTACATACTCCCTTCCTTATCCAACTTTTGAGTTTCCTATAGGTTTAGCAGAGTTACCCGTAGGATTTCCTCTACTTCCTGTAGGTCTTGTTATGTATCCTGTAGGATGTATTTTCGCTTGGATGAGGTAGATATAGTCACAGGCCTTCTCTCATAAGTGATAGGAGACTTAGGGGAGGTTTGTGTTGAGGATCCTTATCCTTGAGTTTTAATAATAGGAGCCATCTTCTCTTGATGTTTAGTTGAGTCTTCCATAATAATGGGAACCTTGGTGGGAGTTTGAGGTTTTCCCTACCTTATCCTTGTACTTTTTCTCATTCTAAAGTATAATGGTGTTTTCCTTAGTCTTTTGGATTTTTGTTTGATAAGGGTGCTAAGGGCAGTGAGGGAAGCTGTTGCCTCTTTCTTAGTGGGTTTTGGAGACACCCTGGGTGACTTCTCCTTGTATTTTTCCTCCTCTTTTCCATTACCCTTTTCATTTTTGCCTTTCTCCTCTTCTTGTCCCTCTAGATCCTCACCTTGTTCATCAATTTCCTCCTTGGCATCTTCCTCTGTTTCTTCACCACTTTCCTTCTCTTTCTCTTCCTCTTCTTCCTCATCTATTTCCTCTTCATCCCTCTCTGCTTCTTCTTCATCTGTTTCAGTTTCCTCTTTATCCCTTTCACTGGCAGTACAACTTTCTTGATATGTGAGGACTTTTATGTTAAAAAATTATATATTACAAAGAAATGGAACACATAAAATATTGCAGAAATATAAAAAAAAAATGCATAAAACAAGAGAGACACAGATATACGTGGTTCACCCAATTTGGGCTACATCCACGGAGAAACAACCAGTCCTTCCCTTTATATTATCCAGCAAACTAAAGAGATACAACCTACAACAGATCTGTTGTAATTCCCTCTTCTCTCTCGCTCAATCTCCTCTCTCTTTGTTGGCATTTTGGCACAGGTGTGGCGCTACGGTACAGGTGTTGTCCTTGATGGCAACTCTCTTTGATGACAGATCTCAGTCCAGACTACAAGAATGAAGAGAAATCTCATACACGCAGGTTCATTAAGCCCAAGTTGCATATACACGCAGGTACGCTATATACTAAGTCGCGGATATGCAGGCTTGCTATATACGAAGTCGCGTATACACGCAGTTTCATGAACAGAAAAGAGCGTACATGTCGAGAAGCTTCCTTTTGGTCCGTGGTAGTTAGTCCTCGGTACTTGAGCCTATGTTTTTGACCAAGGTATCTCAACAGACGTGTTGATCCCTAGTTTTGAAGTTGTTGGTATTGGATTAACTATGGTTTTGGCCCGTGGTATTGAGCAAGGCCTAAGACTATAAAAGGAGAAGAAGATCATTAGGCAAGTGCATCTAAAAAGTCTTGAATATCTGAAGAAGTATGAGATCCAGTATGCAGGTTATGGGTTGATGATGCATTGCTTGATCTGAGCTAAGGAGGGATCTCACCAGTTGATGGAGAACTAGATCTAAGGATAGATCGGGATCAAATGGTTTGAAATGAACTATCGTTATATGGTTGATTATGCGTATTTTTAGATCTGCATACTGACGCAATGTTATGTTCTGAGTATGACTGATGTCTGGTACAACTGCAAGTTATGAGAAATTATTTTTAGATCTGTACGCAGGTTGTCTTTGGTAAAAGCGCGTGTATACGCGGGTTGGTTTCATTGAAGTAGCGTATATCTTTTGAAGCTTAATTTTTGGGGTTGCAGTTGGGTCTGACTGTTATTACAGAGTTCTGTAGTCTGCTCTGTGTTCTGGTGACTGGGTGTTGACAGGGTTTCAGTGGTTCAGTGATTCAAAGATTGATGATGCTAGTATTGGTTGTTTTGTGCTTTAATGATCTGTTATGAAAATTGATGAATTGTGGTCTTTAGATTGTAATATTGGGCTTCAGGAATATCCATTCTGAAAATGTATGAAAAGTGGTACCTGAAGGAAAGAAGATTGTAGGCCAGCACCTACGTACTAGTATCTTAGCTAGTACAAGAGCAAAGGGGGTTGGAGCTCCTTTCCAAGAGAGTCTGGAAAACGAGAGAAGGTTGTAGCCTTCTGCAGGTTGTAGCCTGCGTACTGGTATAAGGTTGCACCAGTACAAAAGATTGTAAACTGAAGTTTCTTATTAAAGAAAGATAGAGATGACTTGCAGCAGGTGGTTTTCACCCACATTGGGTTTCCACCTTATATCATGGTGTTCATGTGTGTGGATTTTGTGTGATGATCTGTTCTGTTATACTGCACATGTTAATATGGTTAATAATGTCCTGATGCATTTACTGAAGATAAACTAACTGAATCATAAGATTTCTGGTTATACGCTGGTTTCTTTAGACACAGTAGCGTGTACACGCTAGTTCACTTAACTTAAGTAGCGTATATGTTTCTGAGTATGAAAAAGTTTTATTGATCTGATAATACTGATTCACACCCCCTCTCAGTATTATTTCCAACAATTGGTATCAGAGCAGGTCCTTTAGAGAAGCTTGATCACTTGAAGGTAGATCGTTCATCATGAGCAACTACGAGAGAGAAGCATCAATCAGGCCACCGGTTTTTGATGGGACAAACTTCAATTATTGGAAGGTAAGAGTTACTGCCTATCTTCAATCTCTTGGTACAGAAGTTTGGGACATCGTAGAGACAGGATACACTTTTCCTTCAGCTACTCCTACAGATTCAGCCGAGAAAAAGAAATATGAAACAAATGCGAAAGCAGTCAGTACTCTATTGGGATGTATATCCCAATCGGAATTCATGAAGGTAATGCACTATAAATCCGCAAAAGAAATATGGGACAAAATTTTCACGAGCTATGAAGGAGACGAACAGGTAAAGCGTGCTAAAATTCAAACTCTCAGGATTAAGTATGAGACTCTCAGAATGTATAATGATGAAAGTGTGGCTAACTATTTCCTTAGGGTAGATGAGATTGTTAATTGCATGAAAAACTTGGGTGAAGAAATAAAAGAGGCTATTGTGGTTGAAAAGGTTCTAAGATCATTGTCCCCCAAATTTGAATCTAAAATGTCTGCAATAGAAGAAAAGGAAAATCTACGAACTCTTACTATGTCTCAGCTTCACGGAATTCTAACTGCTTATGAAATGAGAAAGGGAGGTCCATCAGACATAAGAGAAGCTGCTTTCAAGGCTTCAGGCAAAGAAGATTATTATGAAGCAAGTCAGGTGCCAGAAGATGAAGAAGAAGAATCAAATTTTGTCAGAAATCTTCAAAGGGGTTCTGGAAGGTTCAGAGGTAAGTTACCTTTTAAATGCTTTGCTTGTGGAAGAGTAGGTCATTATTCTGCCAAATGTCCTCACAAAGATAAGAATGACAAAGGAAAGGAACCTGTTAAATGGAACAAGAAACAGAATGAAAAGAAGAAAAGCTATTACACTCATGAAGATAGTGATGGTCTTTCAAATAGTGACGAAGATGAACAGGGTATTAGATATAAACGTTTAATGGCTTTTGAAGATGATGGCTACATGGATGCTATAGATGTAGAAGGCTTTTGTGAAGAAATGAATAATCTCAAAGTTTGCTTAGAAGAGAAAAGTGCTATTATTGATTCTCTACAATGTCAACTGGCTGAAAAGGAAAAACATCTTGAAAAATTGGAATGTGAGATTGTTTGTCTTAGAAAGGAGATTGAGAAAACAAAAGCAATTAATCTTAAATTTGTTAAAGGATCTGAAACCTTGGATGAGATTATCAATGTGCAACGCTCTCCTCTGATCAAGACAGGTCTGGGATATAATGGAGAAACATCTCAAGCTTCTACCTCTAAAAGTTATCTTGATGCAGCAAGGAGGAGCGAGCAAAGACCAAATAAAATTCATCAGGTGAATCAGGGACAGTTTACCTCAAGAACAAATAAAGACTATCAAGAAATTCAAGGACAAGCTGCCTTAAGGACAAACATAAGCTACAATCAGCCATAGGTAAAATCTTCCCAATTTGCCCCAAGAATGGATGTCAATAGAAGCTACAATCGGTTGGATGATAGATCTGATTATCGCAGAAATTTCTTTAATGGCCAATGTTTTTCTTGCCATAACTTCGGTCACAAAGCAGCTCAATGTGTTGCCTACAAGACAATCATGACTAGAGAAGCTCAAAAGCAAAGAAGTATGACTGGAACCATGAAAAGGACTTATAACAACTTTTCGGTTCTTGAAAATGAAGTTGAATGCTCTATTTGTAATAACTTTGGTCATGAAGACTCTGAATACAGAAGCAGGTTCTGGAAGACAACTCAGAAGGAACAAACCTCAAATGTCAGAACATGGAGAATAAAGGAACCACAACCAGAAAGATGTGGGATAGCCTTTTATGCAGAAGGTCAAGAAAGTCTATGGTACATTGACAATGGATGTTCAAAGCATATGACAGGGGACAAAGAAAAACTCGAATTATATACCGCATTAGAAAAGGGAAAGAAAGTTTCTTTTGGAAACGATATCTCTGCAGCCATAAAAGGAAAAGGCGTTGCTCCGTTGAAAGAGAAGGTCAAAGCTGGAAATGTTTTGTATGTTGATGGACTGAAGCATAATCTTCTGAGTGTCAGTCAGATGTGCGATCAAGGAACAGAGGTAATATTTAGATCAAATGGATGTTGTGTTCGTGATCTTGATACAGGTGAAACAGTGATCAAAGGAAGAAGGACTCCAAATAATCTATACATATTTGAAGAAAGACAACAACAATGCTATTTGAGCAAGGATGATGAACACTGGCTATGGCATCGGAGGTTGGGGCATCTAAGCTTTCCACAAATAAGGAAAGCATGCAAATATCAGGCAGTTCGTGATCTTCCAGATATCAAAATTCCAGACAACACCATATGAAAATCATGTCAGTTTGGAAAGCAAACCAGAACTAATTTTCCTGAGAAGGAAGGATCAACTAGCATGCCTCTTGAGCTAGTACATACAGATACACGTGGTCCATTCAGAAAAAGAACACCTCGAGGAGAAGAATATTTGATATTATTCATTGACGATTTCTCCAGGTTTGTCTGGTTAGGACTTATGAAGCACAAAGATGAAGCATTGGAAAAATTCAAATCCTTCAAAGCCTTGGCTGAAAATGAATCAGGACACAAAATTAAGTGCCTCAGATCTGACAGAGGTGGGGAGTTTACCTCGAATGAATTTTTCGATTTCTGTGAAGAACATGGGATAATAAGAGAATTCTCTACAGCTAGAACTCCTCAGCAAAATGGAGTTGTGGAAAGAATGAACAGAACAGTCCAACAAATGGCTCGTGCTATGCTTGATGAATCGGTACTCCCGCAACTTTCTGGGGTGAAGCTGCTCATGTTGCGGTTATTATTCTCAACAAAACAAATGTCCGAGTAAACAGCACTCAAACTCCTCATGAGCTCTAGTGTGGTAAGAATCCTTCGGTGAAGCACTTCAAAATCTTTGGGAGCAAATGTTATATTAAGAATACTGGTGAGCAACTTGGCAAACTTGAACCAAGAGCAGATGAAGGCATTCTTCTTGGTTATTCTCCACATAGAAAAGCATAGAAGTGCTACAATAAAAGACTTGGCAGAATTGTTGACAGCATCGATGTTGTGGTTGATGAGAAGGGATACATTCCCAGGCAAGTTCATCATGAAGACATCGAAGAAGATGAAGGCTACCCTCAAAGACAGAATGATCAAGAAGAACCTCAAGAAGAACCAGAGGAGTAGACAAGAATAGAAGAGAAGACTCCATCCAGATATGTTTAGAAGAATCATCCAGATTCTGAGATTGTGGGGCAGAAAGAAGCAGGAATACAAACAAGAAGAACAATTGCAGAAGCTTCAAGCTATTTGGCATTACTCTCTTCCACTGAACCACAAAATGTGAAAGAGGCATGCAAAGATGAATGTTGGGTCAAAGCAATGGATGAAGAACTTGAGCAGATCGAAAAGAACAACACTTGGGAATTGGTTCCTAGACCAAAAGATAAGAATGTCATAGGGACAAAATGGGTCTTCAAAAATAAATTGAATGAAAATGGAGAAGTAATTAGAAACAAGGCCAGACTTGTTTGTAAAGGGTATGCGCAGCAAGAAGGAATAGATTTTGAAGAGACCTTTTCTCCTGTTGCAAGACTTGAGGCCATCCGAATGTTCCTTACTCTCTCAAGCTTTCAAAACTTCAAGGTATTTCAAATGGACGTGAAATCAGCCTTTCTGAATGGAGACTTAGAAGAAGAAGTATATATTGAGCAGCCAGATGGTTTCATTCTTGGGAATGATCCAAACCTTGTATGCAGATTGAAAAAGGCTCTCTATGGTCTCAAACAAGCTCCAAGGGCTTGGTACTATCGTTTGGAAAAATATCTTCACCAACAAGGTTTTTCAAAAGGATCAACAGATAGCAATCTCTATGTAAAAGTTGAAAATAACAAATTGCTAATACTTGTTGTGTATGTAGATGATATTATCTTTGGCAGCAATGAAGAGGCTATGAGTCAAAACTTTGCCTTGGTTATCCAGAAAGAATTTGAAATGTCATTACTTGGAGAATTGACATACTTTCTTGGATTGCAAATCCAACAAAATGAAGGAGGTATTTTCTTGTCTCAAACCAAGTACCTCAAGCAGATCTTGAAGAAGTATGGCATGGAAGATTCAAAGCCAGTATGTACCCCCATGGTTACGGGATGCAGCCTCAGTGGAAATGATGAATCAGCAGCAGTTCATCAACCAACTTATAGATCCATGATTGGGAGTTTGCTTTATTTGACAGGTACCCGACCAGATATTATGCATGCAGTAGGAATTGTTGGAAGATTTCAAGCCAACCCAAAGGAAACTCATCTTCAGGCAGTCAAAAGAATCTTCAAGTATCTTCAAGGGACTCAAAACTTTGGCTTATGGTATCCTAGAGACACAGATCTCACTCTTCATGCTTACACAGATGCAGATTGGGCCGGAAGTGTGGATGACAGGAAAAGCACAAGTGGTGGTGCATTCTTCATGGGTTCCAGATTAGTATCTTGGTTCAGCAAGAAACAGAGTTCGATTGCTTATCTACAGCTGAAGCAGAATATGTGGCTGCGGCATCTTGTTGCACACAACTTCTTTGGATGATGCAGACCTTGCAGGATTTTCAAATCACTTGCACTCCACCTGTCTCTATCTTATGTGATAATACAAGTGAAATCGGCATTTCAAAGAATCCAGTCATGCATTCAAAGACCAAGCACATACCAATCAAGTATCACTTCCTCCGGGAACAAGTGCTTGAACAAAAGGTCAAGTTGGAGTATGTTTCTTCCAAAGAACAAGTTGCTGATATTCTCACAAAACCTCTGCCCAGGGAGACTTTTGAATATCTCAGACAAAAGCTGGGAGTAGTTGATGCTTCATCCTGCTGTTGAAGCATGTCTGTTCTAAATAGAAGTTGGTGTACGCATGTTGTATAAGGGATATCCGCGTACATACGCTGATTTATGCAGGTGAAGTCGCGTCTATGGAGTTCTGAACAGCAAGGGCAGAATCTGGTTGGAGAAGGTCTGAGATGGGTATGCCAGAGTCCTTCAGGCACAGCTTCAGGGGGTGCAGCAGGCACAGTTTCAGGGGGAGCAGCTTAAAGTCTAATAAAGCATTGTTGGCATTTAGATGCTTTTGGTTCTAGTTCACAACTGTTGTTGGTTTCAAGAGAAGGAGCACAGAAAGAAATCTTGGTTGCTGATCTAAAAGATGATTATCAGATGCTGCTGGTGACTTTCATAAGTCTTGGTCTAGATTTTTTCGTCTCTATGTCATGTATCTCTTTTATGGTATTTCTTTTATGGTGTCAAGGTCATGTAACGGCCTATGTTGGTTTCCCCACTATGCCTGGGATGAATGATGTAATGTAATTGGATGTTATCTATAAATTTCTGAAGTATCTCCTCTTGGTTGGGAGTATGGATGTATGTATTGAGTCTTTTGGTGATAGGAAGGTCCTTTATGATGTATAAGTCTTGGTTCTTCTTGAAGAACATCTTTTGCAGATCTTGCCTACAGTCAGGGGGAGCATGTTCAGCAGAGCAGAGTAGAGATATCAGCATGTACTCAAGGGGAGCACAACCCTTTGCCCTTGATGACAAATGGGGAGAATGATTCTAAGGATCTTGGGGTTGCCATCAAGTCCAAAGGGGGAGATTGTTGGCATTTTGGCACAGGTGTGGCACTACGGTACAGGTGTTGTCCTTGATGGAAACTCTCTTTGATGACAGATCTCAGTCCAGACTACAAGAATGAAGAGAAATCTCATACACGTAGGTTCATTAAGCCCAAGTTGCGTATACACGCAGGTACACTATATACTAAGTCGCGGATACGCAGGCTTGCTATATACGAAGTCGCGTATACACGCAGTTTCATGAACAGAAAAGAGCGTACATGTCAAGAAGCTTCCTTTTGGTCCGTGGTAGTTAGTCCTCGGTACTTGAGCCTATGTTTTTGACCAAGGTATCTCAACAGACATGTTGATCCCTAGTTTTGAAGTTGTTGGTATTGGATTAACTATGGTTTTGGCCCGTGGTATTGAGCAAGGCTTAAGACTATAAAAGGAGAAGAAGATCATTAGACAAGTGCATCTAAAAAGTCTTGAATATCTGAAGAAGTATGAGATCCAGTATGCAGGTTATGGGTTGATGATGCATTGCTTGATTTGAGCTAAGGAGGGATCTCACCTGTTGATGGAGAACTAGATCTAAGGATAGATCGGGATCAAATGGTTTGAAATGAACTATCGTTATATGGTTGATTATGCATATTTTTAGATCTGCATACTGACGCAATGTTATGTTCTGAGTATGACTGATGTCTGGTACAACTGCAAGTTATGAGAAATTATTTTTAGATCTGTACACAGGTTGTCTTTGGTAAAGGCGCGTGTATACGCGGGTTGGTTTCATTGAAGTAGCGTATATCTTTTGAAGCTTAATTTTTGGGGTTGCAGTTGGGTCTGACTATTATTACAGAGTTCTGTAGTCTGCTCTTTGTTCTGGTGACTGGGTGTTGACAGGGTTTCAGTGGTTCGGTGATTCAAAGATTGATGATGCTAGTATTGGTTGTTTTGTGCTTCAATGATCTGTTATGAAAATTGATGAATTATGGTCTTCAGATTGTAATATTGTACTTCAGGAATATCCAGTCTGAAAATGTATGAAAAGTGGTACCTGAAGGAAAGAAGATTGTAGGCGAGCACCTACGTACTAGTATCTTAGCTAGTACAAGAGCAAAGGGGGTTGGAGCTCCTTTCCAAGAGAGTCTGGAAAACGAGAGAAGGTTGTAGCCTTCTGCAGGTTGTAGCCTGTGTACTGGTATAAGGCTGCACCAGTACAAAAGATTGTAAACTGAAGTTTCTTATTAAAGAAAGATAGAGACGACTTGCAGCAGGTGGTTTTCACCCACATTGGGTTTCCACCTTATATCATGGTGTTCATGTGTGTGGCTTTTGTGTGATGATCTATTCTGTTATACTGCACCTGTTAATATGGTTAATAATGTCCTGATGCATTTACTGAAGATAAACTAACTGAATCATAAGATTTCTGGTTATACGCTGGTTTCTTTAGACACAGTAGCGTGTACACGCTAGTTCACTTAACTGAAGTAGCATATATGTTTCTGAGTATGAAAACGTTTTATTGATTTGATAATACTGATTCACCCCCCCTCTCAGTATTATTTCCAACACTCTTCTCACTCAGGATACAAATCTACATAGATGCAATACAATTCCCTCATATATAGCGAGGGGTTTCCTTCTGGGGCAAAAAACCCTAAATTAAACATAACTCCTACCATCAGATCTCTACCTAATGAATGGCCTAGATTGACTACAAAATTACAACATTTTACAAGGAACTTTTACATCTATTTTTAGCTTTAGTGGTGGGGGCTCCAAAAGGTCGCAGCCGTTGCTGCCCCCCCTCCCCCACCCCCCGTGGAACCCCCCTATAGTGTATATTTTACGGGCGGATTTTCCGCCACATTACGAAATATGGTCTAATATGGCTATACCTCTAAATAAAGAAGATAATCAAGCTCCATACCCAACGATCTCCAACTTGGAGACTGATTATAGAAACTCCACCATTTCATCATTTGCTGGACAATGACTCCACTTTGGACCTTGTTGTTTCTCATCTTCTTCATCATACTTGAAGATGAATTGAAACTAAGAAAATTATTAGTTTCTCCCTAGTTACAACTTTCGTTAACATATTTGTAGGATTCTAGCTAGTGTGTATCTTTTCCAGCTTCAATTATCCATCTTCCAATGCTGGCCATATGAAATGGTACTTAAGCTATATATGTTTAGTCTTGGAATGAAATGCAGAGTTCTTTGCAAGATGTATGGCACTTTGGCTGTCACTGTATAACCTTCCCAACTCCTACTTCTTACCCAATTCATCCAGAAACCTTTTATCCAAATCATTTCTTTACTAGCCTCTGTAGCCGCAACATAATCTGCTTTCATTGCTGAGAGTGCAATAACACTTTGCGGCTTTGAGACCCAACTGGCAGTTGATCGACATACAGTAAACACATACGTTGTTGTGCTCCTCTTGTTATCTCTATCACCTGCCATATCTACATCAACATATCCCTGTAAAGCAATGTTTGAACCACCAAACCATAATTCTTGATTTGTGGTACGCCTCAAATACCTGAGAATCCACTTCGTCGCCATCCAATGTTCTTTTCCTGGATTTTTCATGTATCTGCTTACAACTCCCACTGCATGTGCAATATCATGCCTTGTGCAGACCATTTCATACATTAAGCTTCCAACTACTGATGCATATGGAACTTTAGACATATGAGCCATTTCTTCCTGAGTCTTGGGACACTCCTCCTTACTTAATTTGAAATGGCTAGCCAAAGGTATACTAACTGGTTTTTCATTCTACACATTAAACCTTTTCAACACCTTTTATATGTACTCACTTTGATACAATGTTAATTTGCGATTCTTCCTACCTCTAGTTATTCTCATACCAAGGATTTGTAGTTGCCATCATTTTGCCTTTTGAGATAAACACAATGATCAAAGTGACATCTAGTATAACCTTGTTCAAACATAAACTTGTCAAAATTTAGATACCAATGCCTTGGAGCCTATTTTAATCCATACAAGCTCTTATTCAACCTACACAATAGTTTCTACTTCCCTTTTACCTCATATCCTTGTGGTTGTTGCATATATATCTTCCTCCAAATCCCCATGGGGAAAGGTTGTCTTTACATCTAACTACTCAAGATGGAAATCTTCAGTTTCTACTAGACTTAAAATAGTTCTGATTGAAGTCATTTTAACAATATGAGAAAATATCTCATCCAAGTCTATACCCTTTTTCTGTGCAAATCCTTTCACCACAAGTATAGCTTTATACCTCTTTCTACGTCCATCTTCTTCTTTCAACTTGTAAACCCATTTATTTTGCAATGCTTTTTTACCTGCAGGAAACCCGACTAAGTCCCAAGTCTGGTTATGTGCTAAGGAGTCCATCTCTTCTTTCATGGCTTGCTCCCACTTCTTCCTCATTTCTACCTGCATTACTTCTTCATAACATTCCGGTTCACCAGAATCAATCAATAGTACATAATATAATGAAGTAGAGTATCGTTCAAGGGGTCTACTTATCGGAGTAGATCTTCTAACACCACTTTCAAGTGTTTGAGGTGCTTGTTGTTGTTGTGGTTGTTGTTCTGGCCATTGATCATTATGATTTTTAGGCACCATCATTGTTTATGTGATCTCATCAAGCACTGTGTATTCTCTGTTTTCTTTTTTCTTATTTCTTTTCTTGTAGCTGATCCTTATACAAAACCTTTTCATTGAATATGACATCTCTGCTCCTAATGATTTTGTGTCTTTCATAATCATAAAAGTAATAACAAAAATCATTAACACCATATCCAATAAAAGTACATTTATTTGATTTTGCCTCAAGATTTGTTCTATTTTCTTTATTAATGTGAACAAAAGCTTCACAACCAAAAGTTTTTAAAAATTAGTAGTTTGCTTTTTTACCTGTCCATGCCTCCTCTAGAATACCACCATCTAAGGAACTTGAAGGCCCTCTGTTTATTAGATAAGTAGCAGTATCTATAGCATCTGCCCAAAATTGTAAAGGAAATCCTACATGCAATCTCATTTACCTTGCACACTCCATGATTGTCCTGTTCATCCTTTTTGACACACCATTTTCTTGTGGTGTTCCTAGAACTGTCTTCTCTCTACGAATTCCATTCTCTAAGTAGTGCCTATCAAACTCATTGTTGCAATATTGACCTCCATTGTCTAATCTAAGACACTTTAACCTTTTTCCTGTCTCATTTTCAACCAAAGCTTTCCATTTCTTGAAAGTATCAAATACATCAGATTTATTTCGAATACAATAAATCCATGTTTTTCTAGTTGTATCATCAATAAAAGTAACATGATAACGAGAGCCACCAAGAGATGATACCTGAGCAGGTCCCCATACATCTATATGCACAAGATCTAATTTTTCGCCCTTCTTTTCTTTCCAACTCTCAAGAATCTGACTCTCTTATGTTTTCCATAAACACAATTCTCACATAATTTTAAATCAACATGCTTCAAACCTGGCAACAAATTTCTTGAGTGAAGAATATGCATCCCCTTCTCACTCATGTGCCCAAGCCTATGATGCCACAATGTCATATCATCTCCTGTAGAGGTTAAAGCATTATCAGAATTAGAAATACCACTACATAAATACAATTTACCAACCTTTTCTCCTTTTTCTATTACCATGGATCCTTTATTGACCTTCCTGGTTTTATCTGTAAAAGTAGTCAGACAGCCTTAACCTCCCAACTGCCCTATTGAAATAATATTTTTCTTCAAATCTGGAACATGCCTTACCTCCTTCAATAGCCATCGATTTCCATTCTGTTGTTTTATGAAAAATTTACCCATTCCAATGATTTTACAGGGTTTATCATCACCCAATCGAACCTGTCCAAAATCTCCTTGAGCATAATCATGAAAATTTTTCCTATAAGGTGTGGCATGGAACGAGGCCCCTGAATCTACCACCGAGGCATCAATAATATTTTCTAAATAAAGAATCAAAGAATATTGTAACACATCACCTACCACATTAACTTCATGATTGTTTTCTTGATGCGCATCTCCTTATTTTCCCTTCCGAGACTTGCAGCCTTTCTTCAGGTGTCCTTTCTTCTCACATTTCCAACATAGTATCCCCAATTTGGACTTGGATCTGCCTTTCCTTGACTTACTGTGATATCCTAGGCTCTTTCCTCTATCCATTTTTCTTCCCCTAGTCTCTATAGTCAAAGAATTAGCTGATGTCTCACCGGAGCTTTTCCATCGCATTTCCTCGCTAAGGATTGCACCAACAACATCATCAAAATTTAAAGTAATAGATTCAGAGACAGAGTTACTAATGGCCATAACTAAAACATTCCAACTTTCTAGAAATGAGCATAGAAATAACATAACCCTAACTTCATCATCAAAAGTCCCCTACAGAACATAACTGTTGTTGGGAAAAGTATCCAATTCGGAATGCCCCTATCCCACTCTAAGAGGTGATAGTGCCTTAGCAACAAACAAGGAAAGCTATCTGAGTATTCTTCTTTATGAGATGCAAATAGAGAAAGAAGGATGTAACTAACCGGTGTCTTCCGCTAGTTTGTCGATCCAATCACTCTCTCTTTCGTTCGCTTCCCGCTGCCTGCTCTTTCACTGGTCCAGCTTCACCCAGTTCCTGCAAGATCACAAGAGAGGAAAACTACACAAAAGATATAGATTCACATTCATAACTAGTTTAGGATCAGATATAAACTAAATATGCAAATATAACAAAACATCATTGAAATACAAGCATATAGGAGAAACTCAAGTAGCTTTATTGATATGATAACAAGGTTCAAGAGGAGATATAACCAAATGAGTCCCGATCCAGCATCTACCTCCCAACAAAAGAATCCCTTCCTCTCCTCCAACAAAGCATAAATCACCCAATGTACTAATCTCAATCTCAAACCAACAACAATTCTCTGCAAAGTACAAAATTCCAGCGCTCTGAACCTCTGGGTGAGAGATCCATATATAGATGTAAGTAGAGAGGATGAGTCAGCTTATGTTTTGACTTGTGGCTTCTCTCTGTCAGTTCTTGCTTCCACTTGGAGGTTGAGAACCTCTTACTCATCACTAGTCGAATTCATTGAGGCAAGTGTCATTGAGGAAGATTCTGGAAGCTTCCAGGGTCTTTCCACCTCGTTGAATGAACTTGCCATTTGTCATTTCCCGCTCAGCGCACCCTGGTAGTGCTTCTACCCGCGTTGGAGTGCACCTAGCCAGTGTAATCTCTGCATTTCAGCGCAGATAGCTAGTGGAGCCTCTGAATTGATCCTGAATTGACTGTTTCTGAGTGGTTTTTGGTGGAGAACTTCTGGGAGAAGTTGTCATTGGTTGACCTTGTTCCTTTAGGGGTAGGAACAACTCATTTAGGGACTTTGGATCCCTTGGATTATGGACATTTCATGCTCAATGATGTAAGGCAAAAAAATGTCTATAACAGTTGCCCCCTAAAGTATGAGGCCGTTTATCGGGTGAAATGCTTTATTAGGAGGATCCGAAGTTCTTCCAATGCTGGGAGGAGACCTGTAATAAGATACAATATAATACATTATTTTTCATACTGCTTTCATGATCTAGCTTAGGCGGGCATTCCCATGCTCAGCTTTATAAATTCATTTTTCTGTACATAGAACAGACAATCGTCTGATGGTAGACTGATGATTTTGATGAAATCATCATCCTTTTGATAGGATGATTATCTGCTGCAATGATGTACATGTCAATGTCTTTATCTTTCCTGAATATATATCGCAGCCCAGATGGATGAAACTAGATCTGGGGTCTTCAATCTCATCCGATCTTCACTCTAAGTACAAGTCGATCCATGTGAGAAATGTTCTGAAGTCGAACATGGAAAGACATCGCTTGATTACCAGTCAATGATGTAAACTGTTAACAAGCGCGAGAGAAATCACCGATAATGATAATGACCCTCAAGGTACTGCAGTACAATTCACGTGGTGTGAATAAAGGACTTGGCGTCGAACACCACGCAAAATCTTTCGGTCGAAGGTCATTGATGTATACCTATCGCCGGAAGTGAGAAACTTGCCATTGAGGCATGCAAGCTTCAAAGTACTGAAGGGTGTGTTCCTAGATCAACTTCTTGGATAATGAGCTGATGTCAACAAGAAGCGATCCGTCAAAGGAGGGCCTTAATGTATCCCACATCAGTGACACGGAACGGAGCAAATGATTTTGATGGAGGTGAAAACGATCTGATGATATATGGTTCAGGGTGGCGGTCATGAAAGGATGAAGGATAATGTATGGTAGTGGATGGGACACGGTTGACTTCTCTGGATGACTTCTCTTGAACATATCGGCGACACTTGTGTGATGGATTGGTAGCATTTACCCCAAAGATGGATGGTATGGCGATACCATGGTGATGTGACCGGTGAATGAAACAACCCAACCCGACTCAGGCACGGAGTGGAAGTGTCATGTTCAAGAGCGACTTGCTACCAATAAAAGTTCTTTGAGTTTCTTCCGAATTTTTCCCCAGTCATTTCTGACCAGCACCTCTTTATTTTTGTCAAGCTTGAGGAGGATAACATATGCTTGTTCTATAATTTTCCCTTCGGGCAAACCCATCGCTATGTTTTAACGAGCCTAGCGATAGTGAAACTCGTTCTCGTCTAAAGACAAGTTTGTCGCTATTAATGCTTTTTAACGAGTCTAACGACAAAGATAACTCGGTCCTTTTCAATTTTAGAGAGTCCGAAAAGGTACGTAAAGATAACTCCAAAGTTCCTTTTTCGTCATCTAATCCCTTAAGTCCGAAAAAGTATAAAACAATACAGAAGGGATGAGTTTTCGATAGTTTTAACGAGTCGAACAAAACAAGTGCTCGATCTTTTTGTGCAATAATCCCTCAGGTCCAAAAATATTAAAATCTAGAGGAGGGATAACACTTCCTGTCGCTTTAACGAGCTGGAAGGCCAAGACTCGGCAATCTTTTCATATTTTACGAGTCAGATGAAAAGAGCTTAAAGAAGACTCGTCTTTTGAGGAACGAGTGATGAAATGGGTTAGCAGCTGATTCCAGGTAATGATTGGAATTTTCCAATCACGGCAGTGTCACAAGGATGGATAGTGAAATCACTCTTCGCAGCTGTTCCTCAAAATGGGTAAACAATCAAATGGAGGTGAATGATCGGCCAATGGAAAAGTGGAGGTGATGGTGCAAACACGACCAAGGCTTTAATGGCTGATAATTTATATTCGCAGTGGTTATTTACCGGGTAGTTCATTTTTTAACGAGCTTAAACACGGATTGAAACACTTGCTCGATCTTATGTTTATTTTTTAAAGAGCATGAACTATGTGCTAAAACTGCTCGATCTTATGTTTATTTTTTAACGAGCATGAACTATGTGCTAAAACTGCTTGATTCCAGTCATATGATAAGAATGTCTCATTTAAGATGCCATTTTTTATGGGGCTTGCACCTCATAAATCTTTGCCCCGGAATCCTTTCTTTATGCAAGTTCGGAAACGACTAATCCTACGAGTTTAAAGGGTTAGACCTACAGGTTTAAAGGGAGGACCTAAAAATTTAAAAAAATAAATAGCCGCCCCTTGCTTGCACTCCAAAAGGTTTGCATGCCCCCAGGTATAAAGTACAATTTCAAGGTTACCCCTCAATTTGCAGATAAAACATTTGTTTTACCAGGAAAGGCCTACCTCTTTCAGGTTACAAAAGATTGTCTCATTCGCGCAGCAAACAAAACACTTCTTCGGCGATGTCTACCGAGATAGACAAAGGTGAGTGACAATGAGTGCCAAACACATAACTTTGACAAAAGAATCTTATTCTAGAATAACCCTCTTCCAGCATGGGTGGGGTACAGACTAGTCATATTCTCCTGCGGAAACCTACCCTATACCCAAAGTTTTCTTGCCGAAGCAGACCAGGACGCATGCCCCCTGGGTTCCAGTCATATCCCTCTGAATTACTCGCGCTCATTGGGAGGACGGACCGTGGGTTGAGACATTTCTTGCGTGAAGAGACCATTTAGGGATGGTATATGACTATTTGCGATGCGTGATCCGGGAAATGAAAGCTGGTCCACGAGCTTGACCGCTCTTCCTTCGTTCGGAAAACACATTACTCTAAAGAGTGAGGAGACGATGGCTCCCATGCAATATATATAGTCTCGTCCAAGGAGTAGGTTATAATCCAAGGGTCCTTCAACGACCATCATGTTCATTTGAACGGTCTTCCCTTTCAATGTGATAGGCACATTGGGGAGGATCCCTAAAGGTCGATTGGTTCCTTTATCGAAGCCTGATAGATTTCTCATTTCAGGCAAAAGTGTTGGCGAACCAAGCGCTTTCCAAGCAATAGAGGAAAGGATACTCACAGATGCCCCTTCATCAATGATGGTGCCAGCCATTACCATTCTGTATATTTGAACGATAATTCTGAATGGTATGCTTGCTGGTAACCGGGGTCTGCCTAGTTGGTTCCAGTCGAAGGATACAACTAGGTTGCTTGGTGGTGGGACCGAATAGACGGCCGGATATCGCTCTGATGAACTTCCTTCCTGCGATAAAGGAATGGGTGCATTTCCCCCGTGTTCGTCGGAGTCTGTGTTGATGAAAAGAATCTGGATGGTGTCATCCTTATCCTCTTCAGTGACTGTATCATTCGAAGATAAATCCTCTGAAGGCAAGACCGGGTCAACTGCCGCCTCGACCTTTTGACTTTCGTCTGGTATGGATTCAGTCGGTTTATCCTCAATGATAGACGCTTCAGCTGACCACTTGAGCGGGCCAGCTGGATTCTCAACTAACGAAGGACTTGGCAAGAGTTTTTGATATCCAGGAGGAAGTCGTAACGGTGAAACCGGACGATCTTCCAAGACTCTTTTAGCCTCGTCTAAGAAGGGACAACGGTGGAGGGCATGGTTGCCTTCGCACAGTCTACAGGGAGGTCTAGCCCTCCCTTTTTGTCTAGGGACTTCACTTTTGCTAGTTGACGGTGTACTTTCAACATGGCTATCAGAGGTTGATGACACCAGATTGTGCAAACGGGGAGACCAGTCCCTTAGTATCCGAGGGATGCAGGGACAATCTCTATGAAAGTGGTCTCCCTTGCAGATGACACATGGCGATTTAGGCCTGGTCAGTGCAGTGTGTGGATTTTCATCAGACGACACTTGTTTTCCCTTATTTGCCTTTGGCTCCTTCTTCTTTTTATCTTTCTTCTTCTTTTCTTTCTTCTCCTTAGGAACTTGGTTTTTAGTTTTACCAGTTCCGTCACGCGAAGAGGAAGGACGAGAGGAAGAATTATAGGAAGTAGAAGGTTGGTGGGAAATTCTAGACTCGTCTAATTGTTGATTCGACTGTTCAGGAATAGTGGTGTTCTGAACGACATTGGTTGAGAAGAGCCAGACCGGCAGGCCAATTGTCAGTCCTGGAAGCGACAATGTGGCCATATGGGGCGCACCAACATCTCCCCAAGAGGAGAAGGGACTAGGATTTCCACCAAGGGGAATTCCTTGGTTGGTGGGCTCCATTTTCTCAACCTAAAGATCAACGCAGGAAAAAGGGGTGATTTTTCCGTTTAAAATAATTTTTTTAACGACGCTTAGACACAACTTGCTTTTTCAATTTTAAAGAGTCGAGAAAAAGCTAAAGATGACTCTAGTCTCCTTCGATGTTTTAACGAGCCCGAAGTGACAAATGCTCGGATGGACTTTTTCCGTTATAGAGTCTGAAAAAGGCCAAAAGGAACTGCTCTGGAGTTCTAGGTAGAGGGTGTGCCAAACTTTTCGCAAAACTGCAGAATACTTTTTAGGGTACGGGCGGTCAATCTTCCTGAACGCTGTGTTCAGTGCATTGCGATCAGTAGGGCGGCCGACACGACTTCCTATGGATAAAGGTTATATTCCTATAGGGGTCTCCCAATATATACGCGACGGTACGTGGGAGCACAATCCGTACTGGCACTTATCGTCTCTCAGGAGGAATCACCCAACCATCAGTGAGGCGACCAGTGACCAGGTTTTACGACGCCAGAACACGTCTCTAGCCTAGACCTCTTTGTTGTGCGGTATGTTACAAAGCGTTGTTAAGTTCATTCAATTTATTTTAGGTTGATATTTCTTAGAAGTTTGCCTTTTTGGATCACCACGAGATGTATGATACAATTCCTAAATGTAGTCTAAAGATGATAAGCAAGCTTTATATCTTTTCAACAATGAAAATCCTAGCTACAAGGGGAAAAGAAAGACACCATCTTTTCTCAAAGAGCATAGAGCACACAGTAATGCACTTTTCCCTAAATCAACATACAAACTGTCAAAATGCAAATGCACATATGCATGTATTTGTTTTCACTTTCTTAATATTGATGCCTAAAAAGAAAGCTGTTATATAAATTTGAATTCGATTTCAAGTGAAAACACAAACAAGTTCCTTTTTCGAAATCAAAAAGACGATTACGACACTTTATGATTTACTTGTTTCGACACTTTGAAATGCATAAATTCAAACCAAAAGACAAAAGTAAAAGCTAAATCAACCGTGAACAGCAAACAAATTCACTCCTAAGATCAAATCGACACTTACGACAGGTCTAGATCTAGGGGCGACAGTATGACTAGTTTACTTTTGTAATGGGAAACTGCAAATGATGTAACAAATACAAAAAGAACAAATATAGTTTCTTTATACAACCGAGGCGGAATTGAGGCAAAGAAAAGGGGTTTCAGATAGGTACACTGACTGATAACAGGCTGCAAAAAACAGAGATAAAACTGAGCAAAAGGAAGCAGGGAACCACAGCTGCACAAGGCAAAGACTGATCAGCGCACTCCCAACACAGAGGTTTTGACACTCAGTGTAGGTAGCCTTCACGGGACCTATGTTGAAATGCAGAACCTCTTCACAGAGTCTGCGCTGAAGCAGAAACGAGAGTTGTTTCTGGGTTCTGGGTTACGGTTTGCAGTTTATTCTACAGTTTTTGGCCGGATAAAAGCTATCAATTAGGTACAATTAGGAGGATGATTCATAGGAGGACTAAGATCTATCACAAAGGGCTGTTAGAGCACTTTTGGATCAGCTTCTCAGATCATAAATAGGCCCAGTGAGAGGACTAGAGTAGCTTATCTCTACTTTGCATTTGTAAATGGCAAATGCAGTTCGATTCAACACTCTTGAGTTTATGAAATGAATAGCAATAGAAACACAAATAAACTAACAAGATACTTTCCCCAGCGGAGTCGCCATTTTGTTGTTGGGAAAAGTATCCAATTCGGAATGCCCCTATCCCACTCTAAGAGGTGATAGTGCCTTAGCAACAAACAAGGAAAGCTATCTGAGTATTCTTCTTTATGAGATGCAAATAGAGAAAGAAGGATGTAACTAACCGGTGTCTTCCGCTAGTTTGTCGATCCAATCACTCTCTCTTTCGTTCGCTTCCCGCTGCCTGCTCTTTCACTGGTCCAGCTTCACCCAGATCCTGAAAGATCACAAGAGAGGAAAACTACACAAAAGATATAGATTCACATTCATAACTAGTTTAGGATCAGATATAAACTAAATATGAAAATATAACAAAACATCATTGAAATACAAGCATATAGGAGAAACTCAAGTAGCTTTATTGATATGATAACAAGGTTCAAGAGGAGATACAACCAAATGAGTCCCGATCCAGCATCTACCTCCCAGCAAAAAAATCCCTTCCTCTCCTCCAACAAAGCATAAATCACCCAATGTACTAATCTCAATCTCAAACCAACAGCAATTCTCTGCAAAGTACAAAATTCCAGCCCTCTGAACCTCTGGGTGAGAGATCCATATATAGATGTAAGTAGAGAGGATGAGTCAGCTTATGTTTTGACTTGTGGCTTCTCTCTGTCAGTTCTTGCTTCCACTTGGAGGTTGAGAACCTCTTACTCATCACTAGTCGAATTCATTGAGGCAAGTGTCATTGAGGAAGATTCTGGAAGCTTCCAGGGTCTTTCCACCTCGTTGAATGAACTTGCCATTTGTCATTTCCCGCTCAGCGCACCCTGGTAGTGCTTCTACCTGCATTGCAGTGCACCTAGCCAGTGTAATCTCTGCATTTCAGCGCAGACAGCTAGTGGAGCCTCTGAATTGATCCTGAATTGACTGTTTCTGAGTGGTTTTTGGTGGAGAACTTCTGGGAGAAGCTGTCATTGGTTGACCTTGTTCCTTTAGGGGTAGGAACAACTCATTTAGGGACTTTGGATCCCTTGGATTATGGACATTTCATGCTCAATGCTGTAAGGCACAAAAATGTCTATAACAATAACTGATTGGTAACTGTATTAAATTCATTTAAATGGTGAGCAACAGATCCACCTTCTGACATTTTCATATTAAATAAATGCTTCATAAGAAATACATTCTTTGAGGCTGAGGGTTTTTATGTAGTTTGACCAATGTCAACGTTAAACCCTCTGTTGTCATTTCCTTTGAAATATTAAATGCTACTGACACGACTAGGCACATCCGTATTGTTCCAAGTGCCTTTCTATCAAGAATATCCCATTCTGTGTCTGTCATACTCGTCGGCTTCTTTGCCTTTCTGCTCAATGGTTGGTACAGATCTCTCTGATACAGATAATCTTCCATCTGCATCTTCCACAACTGGTAGTTTTGGCCGTTAAATTTTTCAACCCTAAACCTACCATCTTCTGCCATTTCCCCCACTCCAACCAACAACCATTCTCTCCTGTGAGTTTATCAGCCAAATAGATCCTCGACTTTGATACCAGTTGTTAGAAAATTAAATATTACAGAGCAATGGAACACATAAAATATTGCAGAAATATAAACACAGAAAATGCATAAAACAAGAGAGACACGAATATACGTGGTTCACCCAATTTGGGTTACATCCACGAAGAAATAGCTAGTCCTTCCTTTTATATTATACAGCAAACTGAAGAGATACAACCTACAGAAGATCCACTATAATTCCCTCTTCTCTCTCACTCAATCTCCTCTCTCTTCTCACTTAGAATAAAGATCTACATAGACGCAATACAATTCCCTCATATATATCAAGGGATTTCCTTCTAGGGCGAAAAAGCCTAAATTAAACATAACATTGACCGTTTTATCTCCGCCCAATGAATAACCCAGATTGAATACAAAATTACAACATTTTACAAGGCAATTTTAAATCTATTTTTAGCTTCGGGGGCGCTACCACCGATCCACCTGCAGGGGGGGGTTGGGGGGGGCGGTTCCCAAAGGACGCGACCGCCCCCCCCCCCCCCCCCCTAGACCCCACTGCAGCATATATTTTATGGGTGGTGTTTCCGCCACAATACTAACTGGGGTCCAATGTGGCGATACCTCTAAATAAAGAAGATAATCAGGATCCACACCCAACATTTTATATCCTCCTCTGTCTATATGTCTCTGAAGTTAAGGCCATTTTAATCTGTGTGCTAGTTGAAGTCCTACAAACCATAGGTTTGATGGCCTCTTATATCCAATGGATATCGGGTCATAAAGTTATTGAACTTTAATTTCAAAATCGAACCCAAAAATTATACATCAAAGATTTATATTCCTTATCGGCTCCGTAAGGGCGGTTAAACATCGCACAATATTCCCTTCCGATATTGCTATTATCCATTGGATCAAAAGTACCTTGATCAATGGTCGAGGATCACCAATTAGGTTGATTGATTGAGTGAATCATCAACCGTTGAATTGAAGGATGAGATAAACGATGGAGATTGAAGCTGATAAGGTTTGCGCCTGAGTGGACCTGAGAAGTTTATCAATGCGAGTTAAGTGATTTGAGTTCCGGCAGATGAATAGGTTTAAGTGGTGATACGACTTGACAGTTGTTGATTTGATGGAGTTAAATCAACGGTGGAGGCTAAATGTCATGAAGGTGAGCCTCAGAAAATGTGCAAGGTCGTGGAATGGCAAAATGGTAAGGTTTGAAGCAGTTTATGTAATATTTCTATTATACTAGAGTTATAATAGAATAGCGGAGTCAAAGGTATTATGGTTTAAGCTGGGTTTTACCAAAAGTGTAACCATGGTATGGTTAAGATGAGTGGATATTAAGAAATAACCAAAGGTTAAGAAGGGTTGAATAAAGTTCCGCTCAAAAGGATTAATTAAGGTTAAGACCATGGACAGTCAATTAAAACATTTTCATATGAGATTTAATTAATGGGCCTTAAACCTTTATTGTTGAAGGTTTCACTAGGCAAGGTAATTGAAATTCCTGGGACAAATGAGATTATGCATTTTATATGCATACCGTGGGTAGAGTCGGGTTAGACTGGCATCAAAAGACTAAAATGTTTGACTAGGAAAACCTCGAACAACAACCATTACAAGTATAAAGTGTGTCAGAATGATGATGGGAATGTTTAGAGAATCTCTTGTAAGAATTTTCCACACAATTCCACCTTACTTATAGGAAAGAGAGGTACATAGGTTGATTAGTAACTTGTTATACCATTCAAGAGTGTTAAGATGGCGAAGAATTTCAAAATGGTCAGTATCCCCCAAAAATAATAGTTATATATTAAAGAGTGAATTATTCTAAAAAATGGATTTAAAAAATATCAATTATTTATTGTAAGAAATATGTTGGTTATTTAGAATGCTCATGTTTGTAGTGAGAAACATTAATTTACAAAAACAAAAAATCACATAAGTTTCCATATATATATATATGGATTTATACTATGAAAATTATCTTCACATCTCTCTCTCTCTCTTCCTCTCCATATTCTCCTTCCCCCATGGAAAAGGATGGAGAGAGACAGGTGGAAGAGAGAAGGGTACTGAGGGTGGGAGTTAAAGAGGGTTAGTGATCAGGATAGGATCAACACGTTATTTTTCATACATATTGATGTATGAAAAATATAAAAGTGAAAAAAAATAGAGAGAAAATAAAAATAATCTTCATAAACCATAAGACACTGTGATATGATCTAGGAAATGATTTTAGGAGAAAACCCAATTGGAAGGCAAGGCTTCTTTTCTCTCTCTTTCTTTGAATTTAAAATGGTTCAAATATAAAGGAGTAAGGCCCATGGTCCATTGGATGGTTCAAAATACAAACCATCTCTATTTTTCCCTCTCTCTATACACTCTAAGTTACTTTCTCAACTATGGAATGCAATGCCCTAGGCTAGAATTGAACCCCTTTCCCCCATTATGGTCTATTTATAACACAAATTGATAGTATACTGTTGGTTAACTTTTACTCTTCCAATAACTTAATCCATAAACTACTATGAGTATTCCAATAGATAGTTTTTCATGACATATTTGATAGAAATATATTGAAAAATCTAAAATCTATACTATGCATGTTAATCTTTCCTTATATTTCTAGATTATTAAGTTATTGTGTTCTTCTTAGGTATGCAAAATATAAAGATTCATAAATAGTGAATAGATTAAAAAAAATTACTCACACGGCACAAGACACCAAGATATGATCTAAGAAATCTTTTTGAGAGAAAGCCTAGATGGAAGGTGAGGTTAATCTACTCTCTCTTTCTCCAAATGGAAAATGGTGAAAATAAAAATGAGTGAGACATATGCCCTATAGGATGATAAGAAAAACACACCATTTATATTTTTCCCTCTTTTCATTGACTCTCAGTTACTTTTCTCGAATATGCAACAAAATGTACTAGAATAGAATCAAATCCATTTTCCTTGTAGTGGCCCAATTATAACATAAACTGATGGCCTAGTGGTGGTTAAGTTTTAACTCCATAAACTCTTAAGTAGAGTTACAATATTAACCCTTATAAGGTGTTATTCATGATATTCATGTGGTTGGTCCTTTCTCCATGAGTAGTGTGGTTAAAGTGGCGTCCTCCCAAATCATGATGGTCAAAAGAGGAAGTTCAAATTTCAAGGGGAAATGTTTTTGCAAACATAATTTTTTCTCATGAATTTCTTATTCCATTTGAAGGGTATCTGAATGTAGATAAATTCCATAGGGTCTTGTGCAAGAGAGAGTTTTTTGACCCCCCAAAAAATTAGTAAATTCCTCTAACTTCTGTTTGAAGGTTTAGAACTCCAATTCTCCAAAGGGTGACATGTTAGTAAAAATGGTTCTCTGAGATATTTCCTCCAATTTTTTTAATCTAAAAGAATCATTATAGATGAAAAATAATATAATGATCCAATGTGAATCATACCTCTCCCCATTTTGGGAGGATTTTGGTCTACAAAATATTTTACTAAATGAGGTGAGGAAATTTTTGTAGTTTTTAATCCCATACAAAATTACCTGCATATGAATTCTAAAACACAGAAAATAAATAATAGCGAGAGCTTAGCACATAAAATAAATATACACGGAGATTTCCCTTGGATCACAAAATCGGGACTACTAGATTTATTTTTCATTATGTTCCTTTCAATGTTACAATACATATATATACATGTCGAACCATCCAACACGATGGAACGAAAACCATCGCGCCCAAAACCATGTTCGAAAACTATGCAAAAAACAATAGGTAGGTCTGCCCGCCTAGTATAGGGTCCAAAAAAAAATTCCCCAGGGTGCTACCCCAGACACCATAGAGGGGGGCTAACTACCCCACTCAAACCCCCTGTGACCCCCTCGCTGCGCATCAGTGCAATGAAGGTGGGGCTCCACCCCCCTCTAACCCCCTGATTTAGCTAGGGGAGGTAGTCATGGAAAATATATAACACAACCCAACATTCTCCCACTTGTTTTCTTTGCACATGGGGACACATGAGATCTTAGTCATTGATCCAGCCCTACAATGCCCATTGTTTCTCTACACCAAAGAACTTCTCAGAGCTCATAGATTTTGTCAATGCATCTGGAGTATTCTTCAATGCGTCCACCTTTACCAACAACATCCTTTTGTCTTCTATCATATCCCTCACAAAGTGATACTGAACATTAATGTGCTTTGTCTTTGAATGGTAAGTAGGGTTCTTTGCCAAGAAAATTGCACGTTGGCTGCCACAGTCTATCCTTATAGCTCCCTGTGCTAACCCCATACTTGAACACAATCTATGCAACTAAATTGCTTCCATGATTGCATGAGTGGTTGTCATGTATTCTGCCTTTGTAGTTGATAGTGCCACTACAGATTGTTTCTTACTCATCCAACTGGCTACACATCCAAATAGGTTAAACGCATACCCACTTGTAGATCTTCTCTGATCCAAATCTCTAGCCCATTCTGCATCAACAAAGCCATGAATATCCAAAACTCTATCTAATCTTGGTCTTCCTTGGTAGCACAAACCATAATCACTAGTGCCATGCAAATACCTGAAAACTCACTTCACTATTATCCAATGCTCCTTCCCTGGTTTTGACATAAACCTGATCAATACTCACACTACATGTGCAATGTTTGGTATAGTATAGACCATCACATATATCAAGCTACCGACTGCACTTGCATATGGAACATGGGACATGTTATCTTCTTCTTCTTGTGTCATGGGGCAGTATTTAGCAGATAAATTTACACCTAAAGGAATAGGAACCTTCACTGGTTTACTATCCTACATATTAAACCTCTACAGTATTGTCTCGACATACTTCCTCTAGTTTAACCAAAGCTTTCTCTTTGCCCGATCTCTTTTAATTTCCATGCCCAAAATATAGTTTGCAGCACCAAGATATTTCATGTGGAATTTGTAGGACAATTAGGTCTTCAAATCTTGGATAATTTCTTTGTCATTTCCAACCAACAACATATCATCCACATACAAGACTAGATAAATAACATGATCGCCAATGAATTTAAAATACACACATTGATTAGCTTTTCTTCTATTGAAGCCAAGTCCATGTATAAATGTATCAAATTTCTGATACCACGTCCTTGGTGACTATTTTAACCCATACGAAGACTTCTTTAACTTGCATACCAGTTATTTCTTACCCTTCACCGCAAAACCTTCAGGTTTCTTCATGTAGATCTCTTCTTCCACATCCCCGTGAATAATGTTGTCTTCACATCCATCTGTTCTAGCTCAAAATCAAAAGCAACAACAATAGATAATAATAATCTAATAGAAGCTACCTTGGCAACATGAGAAAAATATCACCAAAATCAATTCCCGACACCTGGGAATAACCTTTTTCTACCAACCGAGCTTTGTATTTCTCCACCTTTCCTTTTGCATTTGTCTTCTTCTTGAATACCCATTTATTACCAATGGGTTTCCTTCCAGCCGACAACTCCACCAAATCCTAAGCCTCATTTTTGTCCAAAGATGCCATTTCATCAACCATGACCTCTTTCCAGAGTTTGCCATCCTCTGAATCTACTACTTCCTTCACAGTTCTAGGATCATTATCAATAATAGACAAAGAAAAATTTGAATAGAAAGCAGATGGACTATACCTTTTTGCCTACATTTTTTCTTGAACTAATATACTCACAACCAGAGTTTGTGGCTCTTCATCTTTTGATTCCTCTTCTGTTGTAGAGTCTGATTCTTCGTCATTTATCTCAAAATCTATCTTTTCATATTCCTTTTATGGGACTTCATGTCTAATAACAGCTTTCACCTCTCTGAACACCACATCTCAGCTGTACACAACCTTCCTTGTTATGAGGTTGCAAAGATTATAACCCTTTAAACCATCATTATACCCAATAAAGATGCACTTTTCAGATTTAGTATCCAACTTTGTTCTTTTCTTCTTTGGAACATGTAAATATGCATCACATCCAAATACCCTCAGATGTGAAAGAGAGGGTTTCTTACAAGTCCATACCTATTGTGGAGTCTTATTCTCCAACGTTGATGAAGGTGATTTGTTGATTAGGTAACATGCTCTCTCCACTGCCTCTACTCATGATTCCTATCCTAACCTGGCACCACTGACCATGCTTCTTGCCCTTTCCATCAACGTCTTGTTCATTCTTTCTAAAAATCAATTTTGCTAAAGTGTGTATGGAGTAGTATTTTTTCATGCTATACCACACTTCTTACATAATTCTTTAAATTCTTTCTTGCAAAACTCTCCACCATTATCTATCCTCAATACCTTTATATTCTTCTCGATCTGGTTTTCCACCAGAGCCTTAAATTCTTTAAACTTGTCAAAGACTTCAGATTTCTTCTTGAGGAAATATATCCATGTATTCCTTGAGAAGTCATCTATAAATGATATGTAGTACATAGACTTACCTAGTGATGGAACCTTCATAGGGACTCCAAAAACATAACTGTGCACAAGCTCTAATATTTGTTTCACCCTCTTACCACCAAAGGGGAAACTCACTCGATTCAAATTTCATAGAAATAAAATTCCAGAGAGCTGTTAGTCATACCTTCTACCATAGCTTTACCATCAAGTATTTGAAGGCCCTTCTCTCCAATATGTACAAGCCTTTGGTGTCATGGCATGGTCTTTTCTCTAGAGACCACTAGATGTTTTGCTCCACTTTCAGGAACCGCAGAACTGTTGCACCCATCAATAACAATGCTACCTTCCATGTTGTACAGAGTTCCAATTCGAACTCCCCGTATCAAAACTAGTGCTCCCAAAACCATCTTGCAGGTATATTTTTTGAACACTGTTTTTACACCTGCATCATACAACTTGCTTACAGAAATCATATTTATGGCTAATGCGGGAATATGTAGAACACCTAGAAGTGTTCTAATCCTTCCACCTTGAAACTTAAACTTTACTTTTCCACAACCAACCATTCTAGCCTTCCTGTCATCCCCAAATAAAACATCACCACCATTATATTTCTCATACTCGTAGAACCACTCTTTATTGGGAGTGAAGTGAAAGGATGCACCTGAGTCAATCAACCATGCCTCATGATCTACATGTGTACTTGAAGAAGCCAAGTACACATACCCACCTTAATCTAAGGTGGTTTTCGTCTCTGCAGAAGGAGCATCGTCAGATCCCTTTCCTTTGTCAGGAGCTTTAGATTTACAGTCCCTTTTGTAGTGCCCTTCCTTTCCGCATTTCCAGCACACCTTTACAGGTTTTCTTGGAGATTTAGATCTCCCTCTAGATTACGATCTCCCAATCAATGACTTATTTTTGTTTCTATTTTGGGACCGTCCTCGTACAAAAAAGGCATCACCATTCTATCTCTCCATATTTTTTCATCTCATCTCCTCCGTTGGCAAGGATTAGACAGTTTCAGCAAACTACAGGGCAGTTGCATTACTACCTATTGCAATAACCAGACTGTCCCACGATTCTGGTAGAGAACAAAACAAATTTATGCACTTATCTTCATCTGAAATTTTAATATCAACAGATAATAACTGACTTACCAAAGTATTAAATGCGTTCAAATTCTTTGTCACTGACTCTCCGTCTTTCATTCTAAAGTTATACATCTTTTTTCGTAGGAATACTTTATTCACCAGAAACTTAGATTGGTATAAATTTCCTAACTTGTCCCATAAAGGCATTTTCGTAGCTTCCCCTGATTAATTCAGCAATACTGAATCTGAGACACACGATCATATTATGATATTTTCCTTTCAATCCAACTTGTTCCATTCTTCATCGGACACTCCTGTTGGTTTAGTACCCAGATCTACTGCGATCCACTGATACTTATCCACCAACAGAACCTTCATCTTGATTTTCCACAACTCAAAATTTTGACCATTAAATTTCTTGATATTTATCTTTCCACTGCTCGCCATCTTCTTTCACAACCATAATCGATTCCACAGATCTCCCATTGAACAGGATCTATCATAGGCCCAAGCAAAACCCCTCAGCAACAAAGGTGTCCCCTTGAAGCCAAAAAAAATAAAAAATCTGATACCAAATGTAGGTTTTAATCCCATACAGAAATTACCTGCATATTAATTCTAAAACACAAAAAATAAACAATAGTAAGAAAATAACACATAAAACAAATATACACAGAGATTTCCCTTGGATACGAAAACCGGAACTACCTGATTGTTTTTTCATTATGTTCCTTTCAATGTTACAATACATATATATACATGTCAAAGCATCCAATACGATGGACCAAAAATCATCGCGCCCAAAACCATGTGTGAAAACCATGCACAAAACCATAGGTAGGCCCACCCACCTAATATAGGGTCCAAAAAAAATTTCCTTGGGGCGCTAGTCATGGAAAGAACATAACAGAACCCAACAATTTTTCCTCTACTTTTGTGTTGGAGTACCATTTATCCTTGTTTGGAAGTTTTCCTTTCAACCCAATTTGCTAAAGGTCATGCTACCGCTACCTTGTAGTTATATAGCTCTTCTGCAAAATTGTATCGTCTGTCAATTATGCCTTAGCAGTTGGTGCTAAATCCTCTACAAAATGTAGGACTTGTTCCTCTTTATAGTTTATCATTGAATTCTCATATATTTATAGATTTTCTAAATTCACTACTAAGGAAATGCACATGCATTCCACTAGACTGAGTCTATCGGTATTATCTTCAACCTTTTCCATTATCTCAAAGGACCATATTACATAACTGTTATCACTCCAAGAATCTCTCCTAGGTTGCAGCTCGGAGATGCCTGGTAACATATAATCTTCAATATTATTCTCTGAACTATTGGAATGGATGAAGGTTTGGATCAAGCCAAATAACCATTTCAACTCTGTTTTTACTCAAGACATGCATGAACACCCTCAACTTTACAAGGCTTTAGACCACTAATGCTCAATAGATTGTAGATTCAATGGATAGATGGAGAATACCGACTGTACTATCAGATGCATATGTAAACACATATCAATGGTGAGCTACAGGAAGTAAATGAAGCTTGCAAATCTAATTTATCAATACAAAGATAAGATGACAGTTATCTGGCATTAGACACAGAAGAAACACGAACAACCTGTTCAACTGCAAGCTTAGAACAGAAGAGAAAATGGAAATTGAACATATAACAATAAAAGAAGCTTATATTTTCTAGGAAGAAGATGAGAAGCTTAAGTAGCATAGTCTCCATAGTCTCCAGAAGTTGAACCCTTGTTACATTTAACTTTGAACCATTTATAGGCCCTTTACAATGCTCCCGAGCTCTCAAAGGCTTGGAGTGTCTTAATATATCTTCTCTGTTTTTTCAACAATGTGATACCATGAATAGGAATGCATGGGCTTAGAGATTTCTTCTTCCAATGGAAGAGTAATCGCATTCTAGTATTTTGCTACACTGGTAGGGAGCTCTCTCGTGCCAGAGATGCCCCATAATCACTTCTGTTGTTTCTGGCTGTGTTGCATTGTTGACGCTCTAGGATGGCTTCCAGTTGATTCAATTGCATCGTGTTGGGATTTTTCCATTTCTGGCCTTTGTCCGCCCACAGATGTCTCCCGACTGAATTCTTCTTCCGGTGTTAGTAATCATCGCTAGACGCTTATGCTCTGTGATGGAATGGGTCTTCGGCCCTTCAAAATCCCTTCAAATATTAATCAATGACTATTTTCTATTTTATACAAAAAATGCTGCAAATGTGTAAATCCCACCAAGGTCTGTTCATTTTGGACTTAAAATGTCCTTAAACGTGGCCTATTCCTCTATCGGGTCCACCCTTTGGGTCACTATTACAAGTCGCTAGTGGCATGTTCCCTTGCTTCCATTTCTATTTTGGATACGTTAAAAACACTAAAAATCATGAGAAATTTGCTTTGGCGGACTTGAAAAATTATATATTTTCATTCCCTAACCGTTTCGGGTCCGAGTCTTATCACATCGGTGCTACTCCAAGGTTCCCTTTGTATTTGATGAATACGTCAAAATTAAGAAAAATGCATTGAAAATAGCTTTCCCGCAGACCCCAAATATTATGAAATAATATTTAGAATACCGTCAGGTCTGGTTCATCGAATCGCACATATGCCTGTATAAAGGCCCCGCCCCATGGTGTTGCTTCGATTGTGATCTACCAATGCGATTGATCGTAATCACATATTGCTTGTGCCCTGGGCCCATGGTGAGTGCTCCTTGTATTTTCCAATACCGATCCTGCGACGTGATGTGGGTCGTTGATCTGTGCGCTTGATCAATGATCCACATTGTATCGTTGAACACAATCGCAAGATCCACTTGGTTCGTCCTTAACCCACCGATTTCCTCTGCCAATTGCAACTGCTGATTGTGACTATCAAAGATCACTGATTGGGGGTGTCCTCCTTCCAACATTAAGTCCTCCTCTATGTTGGCCAATTTGTGATTTTCCGATTAGATCTGGGCCATTGATCAACCAGATCTGATGGCTACTGTGCATTTCATTGTGTATGCCTCCAATACTATGCTTTTTCATGGTTTTCTTTGGTTTTTTTCCTCCCAATAGTGCTTTTCATCCCTTCCAAGGGCTCTTGGATGTGATTTGGATGACCTTAAGCAAATTTTGAAGACTTCCAGAGTGCTTTGGATCCATTTTTGGGCCAAATGCCAACAAGGCTAACACTGGCTCCTTCTGGGGATGAAATCTACCCTGTGAGGTTTCAAGAATCACAGAACAATGCCTTTCCTGTAAAACCAAAATCAAATCTTACTCCTAGTGTTCCATTGGGCATGGAGTCTATTTTGCTGCAAAATAAAAAATTGAAAAACATTATTTACAATACCAAGGCTTTAAAGCCTTAAATGAAATAAAGTTTGAAGAACTGCCTATTTACTAGGCTATCAAAAACACCTCCCCCCTCTAAATTGTGCAAAATGAAAGTGTTGCTCATTTGAACTTGAGTTATGACAAACGGGCTTGTCCATATGGCATTAAATTTACCATGGTTGCCCTTGTTTTCCTTCAACGCATCCCATTTGAGGATCTAATCACCAAACTGAAAATTGTCCCATTTTACCTCTCTATCAAAGGTTTCTTTCTCTTGGTTAATTTCATCATCATCTTCAAAAACTTTCTAGTATTTGACATTGTCAGGTAGAGGTGGTCCATATTTCACCTCATCTCTGTATCCTTTCAGCCTTGGATGCTTTACTTCGAAAGTTTTGTTGACCTAAAAAGTTAATATGAAAGATAAATGAATTCATTCCTATGTGGGGGACACAAGGACTACACCTACAACTTCCTTAGAGCAAGCTCCATCAAAGAGCATGTCCCAAATCTGTGGGCCTTCTTCCTCCGTGATTTGACAAACTGGTTTCTTAAGCTGCGTGGAGGCCAACTGAGATTCTTCAATCTAAATAATACAAGCTCCAAAATCAGTGTCAAGAGCGTAGATGGGATGATTAACATGATTCTTCTCATCACTGGTGATATAAGCCAACTGAGCCTCTCTGTACAATCTCCTATTTTCACCTCCAAAAATTGGGATAGTAGCATAGGATAGATCATTTTGCAATGTTCCACCTAATCTCTTGATCTAGTGTCTGGAAAGAAACATGCCAAACTTGGGCGGTAAATCTGCTACCACAATATCCATCATCATGCTTTTCATGGGCAGCTGAGACAAGGTGATGGCTAGATCCTTGATTAATCCCAAACATTTCACTTTTCTAGTGTCAAAAGAAAATAGGTCATGATAAGGCTTGGTAATGTCAAGATCCAACTCATCCATGACAGCTTTGGGCATTAGATTATGGCTGGCTCTAGTGTCCAAAAGGTAGTTGTGAAGGACTTTATCATGAATAGTCAGAGATACATAGAATGATGGGGAGCTGTGTTCACAATTTTCAATCATTGGGCTGAGAATATAAACTGGTTTGTCATCTTGCAGATTTACATAGTCAGTGGAGGCTTGGATGGATTTAGGCTCAAGGGCCTCGAGGATGGATCTTTTGAAGGACTCATTCTTCACTAGTTCAATTAGAGGCATAGGTATTCTTAGCTTTTGAATTTCTGATCGAAAACAAAAAGGAGAAGGAGACTTGTTAAGGCCTCTTACCTCATGAACTGGAGCTTTGAGCATGATTGGATCAACTATCGGTTGCTTCTGCTTATTAGCTTGTTGTACTGCATGGACAATAGCTCTTTGAATAGGAGTTTCCTTGGCATTATTCATCTTTGACCTTAGATTATATCTTTGCTGGTCTTCAGTTTGTAGAACAGCTTCACCATCCCACTCTTGGCTGTTCTGGTCATTGAATAATGACTTTTCATAGGCATCTAAGGTAAAAAACGGGGCACTGCCTTTGTCTTCCATACAATGGATCTCATCATCTTCATCAAACTTCTCTTCTTCCATGACTACATTTTGAAAAGGGGTCTTCACCCTTTGGTCTTCATTGACATCTTTGATTCTTTGCAAAATCTGCAACTGCTCATTAGCTCTTGTATATGGATTTTTGTTTCTAGGAGCAAAGGTATTAGGAACTCTTCCTTTCCCAGGGTGCTGCTCAACCTTTAATTTCGATATCTCAGAGTCTAATGACTCTATCATCTTGGTCATTTTATCGATCTTGGGATCTGAAGATGATGAAGGCTCGCCCCTCTATATCCTTCTATCAACATTTCCCTTGAGCTTCTCTACAGCCATGATGTTTGATTCTACTTCCAAGGTTGCATCCTACATATCAGCCAAAGTAGCACATCACCTCTCCCTCAACAGTAGGAAAAATTTAGAATCAAAAGCAATGGCATAGGTGAGTTTAGAAGAGGTAGTGGTGGGTTTTACTTCAGCTGATTCTTGCTATACATGTGGTTAAAACTCTTATTAAAATCAGACAACAACTCACCATTTTCCCTCTTTAAGTTCCCAAACTGAGTGTGGTAGTAGAGGAGATCCTTCTTATCCCCCCAATGCTTTAGGAATGCATCAGCTAAAGCCTCAATATCTGCTATAGATCTTGGGGTCAGTTCTCTGAACCATTTTCTAACCTCCCCATCTAGGCTTTGGACAAACACTCTCATCCACACATCATCTTCACTAATGTCCATGTTATTAGCATAGCTATATAACGACTCAAGATGTTCTTCAGCTATAACACCTTCAGTCCTAGTGAAACTTAGGCCTATATTTGTGATATTCTCTAGTAGGCATGGCATTCAAAGGAGTGGGTAGTACTATAGGTCCATACCTAGCAGCGATGATTCTTTCCATTTTGGTAGGTGCTTATGGGCTTGCCATAGATGTGCTGGCTATAAGGGTACTGGAAGTCTGAATGACAGAGGGATGAGGAGTGACTGACAAGACTAAAGGAGTATGATGGATAGGAGGTGAGGTTTCCTTTGGGCTTACAACAGAAGGAGAACCTAAAGAATAAGGAGCTTCATGAATCTCTGAGAGTTTTTCTTCACTGCTAGTATTAGATGCTATACTCTCAACATTTATTTGTTCTATTGTAGGATTTTCTTGAAGAGATATAGAAGAATGTTTAGATTTACCTAAACTTGATGCTCCTTTCTGCAATACCTTTCTTTCTTTGATGATTTTTTCAGGATCAAATACTGGGTCAGCTTGTGGCTTCTAAGGATTTCTCCGAGTATGCCTCACAAACTAAACCAAAACTATGAAATGGAGTCGCCAAGAGGTTTGACCTCTAGTAGAGTCACTAGATAGATGATTACAACTGAAAGAGTGCCCAAACTTTGTCTATCATCAAAGTTGGATTTGTGTCGTCTCCCAAGGAAGCTGAACTTCAGTTTCCTCTGCCGACAATGGCGCCAATTATGTTATCACTCCAGGAAGCTCTCCTACGTTGCAACTCGGGGATGCCTAGTAACATATAATCTTCAATACTGTTCTCTGAATTATTGGAATGGATGAAGGTTTGGATCAAGCCAGATAACTATTTCAACTCTGTTTTTACTCAAGACATACATGAACACCCTTAGCTTTACAAGGCTTTAGACCACTAATGCTCAATAGTTTATAGATTAAATGGATAGATGGAGAACACTGACTGTACCAGTAGATGCATATTTAAACAAATATGAATGGTGAGCTACAGGAAGTAAATGAAGCTTGCAAATCTAATTTATCAATGCATAGATAAGATGACAATTATCTGGCATTATACAGAGAAGAAACACGTACAACCTATTCAAGTGCAAGCTTAGAATAGAAGATAAAATGGAAATTGAACATACAACAACAAAATAAGCTTATATTTGGGAGAATGAAGATGAGAAGCTTAAGTAGAAATGTCTCCATAGTATCTAAAAGTTGAACCCTTCTTACATTTAACTTTCAGCCATTTATAAGCCCTTTACAATGCTCCTGAGCTCTCAAAGGCTTGGAGTGTCTTAATCTATCTTCTCTGTTTTTTCAACAACTTGATGCCATGACTAGGCACGCATGGTCTCGGAGGTTTCTTCTTCCAACAGAAGAGTAACCACATTCTAGTACTTTGCTGCACTGGCAGGGAGCTCTCTCATGCCAGAGATGCCCCACAATCACTTCTGTTGTTTTTGGTTGTGTTGTGTTGTTGATGCTCCATGGTCACTTCGAGTTGATTTGGCTTCATTGTGCTGGGATTTTTCCCTTTCTAGCCTCTGTCCATCGACAGCTATCTCCCAGCCGCATTCTTCTTTCGGCGTTAGCAATCATCACTAGACACTTCTGCTCTATGATGGAATGGGTCTTCAGCCCTTTAAAATCCCTTCCAATATTAATCAATGACTGTTTTTTGTTTTATACAAAAAACACTGCAACTGTGCAAACCCCGCCAAGCTCTGTTCATTTCAGACTTAAAAATTCCTTAAACATGGCCTATTCCTCTATCGGGTCCACCCTCTGGGTCGCTATTGCAAGTCGCTAGTGGCCTGTTCCCTTGCATCCCTTTGTATTTTGGATATGTTAAAAACATTGAAAAGGATGAGAAATTTGCTTTGGCGGACCTAAAAAATTATGTATTTTCATTCCTGAACCCTTTTAGGTCTAGGTCTTATCACATCAGGACTACTCCAAGGTTCCCTTTGTATTTTATAAATACGTCAAAACTGCGAAAAATGCATTGAAAATGGCTTTCTCGCAGACCTCAAATATTATGAAATAATATTTATAATACCGTCGGGTCCGGTTCATCACATCGCAGATATGCTTGTATAAAGGCCTCACCCCATGGTGTTGCTCCAATTAAGGTCCACCGATGCAATTGATCAAAATCGCATATCGCTCATGTCCTAGGCCCATGGTGAGCATTCCTTGTATTTTCTGATAGCGATCTTGTGACGCAATGTGGGCCATCGATCTACACGCTTGATCGACAGTCCACATTGCATCGTTGATCGCAATCACACATTCCACTTGGTTCATCATTAACCCACCGGTTTCCTCCACCAGTTGTGACTATCAGAGATTGCTGATCGGGGGTGTCTTCCACCCAACCATAAGTCCTCCTTTGTGTTGCCCAATTTGTGATTTTCCGATTAGATCTGGGCCATTGATTGGCTAGATTTGATGGTTGCTATGCATTTCACTGTGTATGCCTCCAATACTCTATTTTTTCATGGTTTTCTCTAGTTTTTTCCTCCCAATAGTTCTTTTCCTCCCTTCCAAGGGCTCTTGGCATGTGATTGTTTCGATATTTGGATGATCTTAAGAAAATTTTGAAGACTTCGGGAGTGTTTTGGATCCATTTTTGGGCCAAATGCCAACAAGGATAACACTAGCTCCTTCTGGGGATGAAATATACCCTAAGAGGTTTCAAGAATCACAGAACAATGCCTTTCCTGTAAAACCAAAATCAAATCTTACTCCTAGTGTTCCATTGGGCATACAGTCTATTTTGCAGCAAAATAAAAAATTGAAAAACATATTTACAATACCAAGGCTTTAAAGCCTTAAATGAAATAAAGTTTGAAGAACTGCCCATTTACTGGGCTATCAAAAACACCTTCCCCCTCTAAATTGTGTAGAATGAAAATGTTGCCCATATGAACTTGAGCGATGAAAAACGGGCCTGTCCATATGGCATCAAAATTACCATGGTTGTCCTTCTTTTCCTTCAACACATCCCATTTGAGGACCCAGTCACCAAATTGAAAATTGTCCCAGTTTACCTTTCTATCAAAGGTTTCTTTCTCTTGGTCAATGTGCATTTCAAAAAATTCGTCAAACACTTGTAAAAGCCTATTAATTTCATCATCATCTTCAAAAAATTTCTAGTATTTGACATTGTCAGGCAGAGGTGGTCCATATTCACCTCATCTCTATATGCTTTCAACCTTGGATGCTTTGCTTCGAAAGTTTTGTTGACCTGAAAAGTTAATATGAAATATAAATGAATGCATTCTTGTGTGGGGGACACAAGGACTACACCTGCCCCTGCAGCTTCCTCAGAGCAAGCTCCATCAAAGAGCATGTCCCAAATCTGTGGGCCTTCTTCCTCTATGATTTGACAAACTGGTTTCTTAAGTTGCGTGGAGGCCAACTGAGATTCTTCAATCTAAAGAATACAAGCTCCAAAATCAGTGTCAAGAGGGTAGATGGGATGATTAATGGGATTCTTCTCATCACTGGTGATATAAGACAACTGAGCCTCTCTATAAAATCTCCTATTTTCACCTCCAAAAACTGGGACAGTAGCATAGGACAAATCATTTTGCAATGTTCCACCTAATCTCTTGATCCAACCTCTGGAAAGCAACATGCCAAATTTGGGGGGTACATCTGCTACCATAATATCAATCATCATGCTTTTCATGGGCAACTGAGACAAGGTGATGGCTAGATCCTTGATTAATCCCAAACATTTCACTTTTCTAGAGTCAAAAGAAAACAGGTCATGATAAGGCTTGGTAATTTCAAGACCAAACTCATCCATGATAGCCTTGGGCATTAGATTATGGCTAGCTCCAATGTCCAGAAGGTAGTTGTGAAGGATTTTATCATGAATAGTCAGAGATACATAGAATGATGGGGATCTGCCTTCACAATTTTCAATCCTTGAGCTGAGAATAGTTGTTGGTTTTTCATCTTGCATATTTACATAGTCAATGGAGGCTTGGATGGCTTTAGGCTCAAGGGCCTCGAGGTTGGATCTTTTGAAGGACTCATTCTTCACTAGTTCAATCAGAAGCATAGGTATTCTTAGCTTCTGAATTTCTGATTGAAAACTGAAAGGAGAAGGAAACTTGTCAAGGCCTCTTACCTCGTGAGATGGATCTTTGAGGATGATGGGATCAACTGTGAGCCGCTTCTGCTTATTAGCTTGTTGTAATGCAGGGACAACACTCTTTGAACAGGAGTTTCCTTGGCATTATTCATCTTCGACCTCAGATTATATCTTTGATGATCTTCAGTTTGTAGAACAGCTTCACCATCCCACTCTTGGCTAACCTGGTCATTGAATAATGACTTTTCATAGGCAGCTAAGGTCAAAAAAGGGGCATTGCCTTTGTCTTCCATAGAATGGATCTCATCATCTTCATCAAACTATTCTTCTTCCATGACTACATTTTGAAAAGGGGTCTTCGCCCTTTGGTCTTCATTGGCATATTTACTTCTTTGCAAAATATGCAATTGCTCATTAGCTCTTGTATATGGATTTGGGTTCTAGGAGCAAAGGTATTAGTATCTCTTCCTTTCCCATGGTGCTGCTCAACCTTTAATTTGGAGATCTCAGAGGCTAAGGACTCTATCATCTTGGTCATTTTATCGATCTTTGGATCTGAAGATGATGAAGACTCGCCCCTCTGTCTCCTTCTATCAACGTTTCCCTTAAGCTTCTCTGCAGCCATTATGTTTGATTCTACTTCCAAGGCTGCATCCTGCATATCAACCAAATTAGCACATGGCCTCTCCCTCAACAATAGGCAAAAGTTAGAATCAAAAGCACTGGCATATGTGAGTTTAGCAGAGGTAGTGGTGGGTTTTACTTCAGCTGGTAATTTGTTGTATAGGCGGTTAAACCTCTTATTAAAATCAGACAGAAACTCACCATTTTCCCTCTTTAAGTTCCCAAACTGAGTGTGGTAGTAGAGGATATGCTTCTTATCCCCCCAATGCTTTAGGAATGCATCATCTAAAGGCTCAATATCTACTATATATCTTGGGGTCAGTTCTCTAAACCATTTTCTAGCCTCTCCATCTAGGCTTTGGACAAAGACTCTCATCCACACATCATCTTCACTAATGTCCAGGTTATCAGCATAGCTAGAGAATGAATCAAGATGTTCTTCAGCTATAACACCTTCAATCCCAGTGAAATTAGGTCTATATTTCTGATATTTTCCAGTAAACATGGCATTCAAAGGAGTGGGTAGTACTAGAGGTCCATACCTAGCAGCTACGATTCTTTCCGTTTTGGTAGGTGCTTGTGGGCCTGCCATAGCTGTGGTGGCTATAAGGGTACTGGAAGTCTAAAAGAAAAAGGGTGTTCATGCATGTCTTGAGTAGAAATAGAGTTGCAACGATTATTTGGCTTGATCCAAACCTTCATCCATTCCAATAGTTCAAAGAACAATATTGAAGATTATATGTTTCCATCCATCTCTGAGCTGCAACCTAGGAGAGCTTCCTGGAGTGATAACAATAACCTTAATTTATCACTAGAATTCAGAGTCTCTCCTTGTTCAACTGTAGCCATACTCTATCTCCCACTCTAAATGAGTTACATGTTCTATGTTAATCATGAATGGCCTTGTATTTTTCCTACGACTTCTTTCAATGTCTCATCTACCTATAGATGGATTTTCCTAATCTTCTCAAAAAAAAATCTACCATTAAGGCATCCTCGACAACATTTCCCTCACTTTTCCTTGTTGTCCATATGCAATTTTTAGAGGTGAGGTTGTAAACTATCAAACGCAAGTTTCAAATGGGGACTTTCTAATAGAAGTGTGGATTGCTCTATTATAAGAGTGCTATATATAAACAATATTTTCATTTAACTCTTTGAATGATTCTAATTATAGCCCATGAAAGGTTGCACCAAATTCTTATTGACTACTACTTTTTTCCATCCATATGTGGATAGAATGTGTTATAACTCTTCAAATTTGTGTACATTTTCTCCCATATTGTAGTGTGAAATTCACCTAGCAATCTTGTGTCCTTATTTGAAATGATTCTCCTTGGGACTCCAAAGTGCATCCATACCTATATAAGGAACAAGTTTCTTTTTTCTTACCATTGTTGGTGGTTTTATAGGGCATGAGAATACACAACTTACTAAAATCATCAACTACCAAGAACAAATAGTTGTGTCCCTTGTTGTTTATAAAGATCCCACAAATTCCATGGAAATCCTTTCCCAAGGAAGAGTGGGTATAGATAAGGGATGGAATAGGGTTGTATGGACTATGTGGAAGAGGTAAAAGGGATTTTGGATCCATTTTTGAAGGATCCAAGGTAAGGGAGATAGGGTCTAATGCATTAGGGGCTAAGATTTGTGGTTGGAGATAGGATCTAAGGTTATTGGATAGGAAAATGTGGGATATATGATGAAGGGGGAACAAACCTAGGCATAAATGATATGTAGGTGCCTAGAGGTAGGAACAGGCCTTAGGGTAGAGGGGATAGAGAATGATTGGGGTCATAGGATAAATGGGATAGGGAAGGAATAGGGTAGTAGGATATAGGATTTAGGGAAGGAATAAGGCCCTAGGATAGAGGATCTAAGCATAAAGGTGTTGAGGTCCCTCTCTCTCTTTCCTCCTAACTACCCTTCCCTTCCTTTCTCTCTCCCCTGCTTCCTCACCCTTTTTTTCTCTCTCTTGCCCTTCCTTTGCCTCCCTTCCTCCTTCTCTCTCCCCCCTCTCTTTCTCTCACTCTCTCCTTCCTCCCTTTCCCTGTCTCTCATACACGATCACTCGATATCTCTCCCTCCCTCTCTCTTTCTAAATTCCCAAGTATACCCTTTTTCACCCTTTCTCCCTTCACCCCATCTCTCTCTCCCCCGCCTTGACACTAATTTTCTCTTCCCTCTCCCCTCCTCTCTCTCCAAAATGGTCATGATTCATTTTCCAACATATTATCTTGTGCTTCTTGTTGTCAATGGATTTTGAATAACCTAAAATGGACCTTCCACTCAAAAGTTATATAACTAATTTAAAAATATGATACCTTTGAAAAGTTTGATTTTATAGATTATCTTGCTAAACAAACTTCCACCTGACGTAACTATAAAATCTTCATAATTACAAAAATGAAAATTTGGCTTATTAAAATATCATGTATAAAAACTTTATGAAAACTTGTTAAGTGAAATTATATAAAGTACCACATGTCCGATATTCAAATCTGATTTTGAAAATTCAATATGAAATACCATGTTTTGTACTTTCGTAAATGTAAATAGTGACACTCAATTTCTATATTTGTTAGGTTTGTTTTTCATAGAACAAAATTTTGAGACTTGTCGAGAACAATAACTTCCATATCTTATATTTTTAAACTTATATTAAAATAGAACGTAAATTTTTAACACTAGTACTTCACTATGTATCCTCAAGTTCCCAAACTATTCATGGCCTAAATTTTTTCTAGAAAAATGTTTTTGGGAAAGATTAGATTGCCAAGTCCAATAATATTATGGTAGGATACCAATTATTATGAAGCAATTCTTTATCGAAATGTTTCAAACCTTCGAATTTAATGGAAATGTTGCAAGCCTTCAAATTGTTGAGAGGACGTATTAAAATATTTATTGTTGATGCATCTAATTCAAATTTATTATACTTTTTAAATTATAGGTTATGAAAATTTTAAAATTACAAATTTTAGGTAATTTTAAGATTAATATTAAAATTTTATTTTAAAATAATAGCAGTTTATTCCAGGTGGTTAAGTTTTTTTAAATAAAAAAATGAAAATAAATAAACTCAGACTTATGTGGCCCAATGCATGTTCTTTTTGCAAATGGAAATAAATTTATGATGCCATTTACTGATGATTACACCATAATGTGTTGGGTTTATTTATTGAAGAACAAATATGAGGATTTTCAAACATTCAAGAACTTTCATCCATGGATTGAAAATGATGCACAATCTCATATTGGCTCTATTCACACTAGAAATGGAAAAGAATGCACTTCAAATGAATTTGAAAACTATCTTTGCCAACATGGGATCAAACATCAAACAATTGTGCCTTATGATCCCCAATAGAATGGAGTAGATGAAAGAATGAACATGAAAATCTTAAATATGGTACGTCCAAGATGTTTTTCAAGAATGTAAAATTGATGTTTTGGGTTGATTCAATTCTATTTGTTGTATATGTAAAGAATAAGTGTCCATTTAATGTTATTCGAAACACGACTCGTTATGAAATGTGATATGGCCACATTCCTTCAATAAAGCATCTTAGGGTCTCTAGTTCCACCTGTTAAGCCTTGTTACCTAACAAACAGAGAAAGAAAGTTGGTGCAAGGAGTCATAAGTGTATATTCTTGGGGTATTCAAATACCTCCAAAGCATATTATCTCTATGGACAAGTTAATAAGAAGTTTGTAATGTCTAGAGATGTGATATTTCTTGAATATTCCAAGGATGACAATGTTTTTGAGTGGCGGCTTGATCTCTTGGATAGATTCGGACATGCCAAGTCCTTTCAAGAATTTGATAATGAGATTCCACATCTTGAAGGGGGGATTACTATACTGGATCAAACTGTGGAATCTTCTTTAGAAGCACGCTCTCCCCCACATGAAGCTTAGGCCACTGATGACACTTTGAGTGATGTGATTGACATAATTGGAAGACTCAATCTTGATTAAGTCCCAAATCAATCAACTAAGTAGCTTGGGCCATCTCAGAAAGGTCCTCCAAAATAACTGACAAAGAAACTTGAAAGTGTTCATCCTGATGAGGTTGGAAAGACAAGAACAAGAAATTCAACCAGGGAAAATGGAGGTGATGTAGACAATTATGATTCACCTATTGATATGGATGTTTTTGATGATTGTGAACTAAATTTGTCGTCAGATTTTGAACCAAATTCCTTCAAAGAAGTTGTTTCTCATGACGAATGGAAATAAGCAATGTGAGAGGAGTATGATGCCTTGATAAAGAATGGCACTTGGAAGATGGTTGATGTCCATTAGGAACCAAACCAATATGGTGCAAGTGGGTCTACAAGAACAAGTATAAAGTTGATAGCTCACTTGAAAATCACAAACCTAGGCTGATGGAAAAGGTCTTTCACACAAGGAGGGAGTTGACTATGAGGACAATTTCTCCCCCACAACAAAATGGCTACCATCTAGACACTCTTTTCCTTGGCATCTCAGAACGGTTGGAAAGTCCATCAAATGGATTTTAAATTACTTTCTTGAATGGATATTGGAAAAAGAATGTTTGTATGTCCTAGCTAGAAGGATTTGTTTTGAGGTGTCAATAACATAAAGTATGCAAGCTTTTAAAATCCTTTTATGGCCTCAAGGAAGCACCGTGATCCTGGTATGAGAAGTTAACAGAGCATCTTCTGAAACTCAACTTCAAACATTATGATCTTGATGGTGAAACTTTGTTTTTCAAGAAAGTTGGCAAAACAATTGTATATCTTGTGGTGTATGTAAATGATATTTTGATGACAGGGAAAAATTAGAGCTATATTTCATCCATAAATAAGGAATTGAGGAAAGGTTTTGAAATGAAAAACTTGGGGTATGTTCACTACTATCATGGTATTGAAGTAACTCAACATTTGAATTTTATATTCCTCTCTCAAAAGAAGTACATTGGAGATATGTTGAACAAGTTTGGCATGGTTGAGTGCAATCATTTGACTACTCCATTGGAATAGAAGTTAAAACTCACATCCACTAAAGGAAAATAATTTGAGGATGCAACAAAGTATAGACAACTTGTAGTAAGTCTCCACTACCTAACTACTACCAGACTAGACATTTCATTTATTCTTGGAATCCTCTCCAGGTTTAAGCAAAAGCCTTGTGAGGGAGATTGGTTTGTTGTGAAAAGAGTTTAAAGTAATTGAAGGGAACTCAAGGCTTTGGACTTAAGTATACATAGGAGGGAAAATTCATATTGATTGGATACTCCGATTCAGGCTTCGATGGAGATAAAGAAAATGGGGTATCTACTTCAGGTTATGCTATGAGTCTTCGATCAGGATCTTTCTCCTTGAGGTAGTGCAAACAATTGATTCCCGCAGATTCCACAAGAGATGTAGAATATGTGGCAACAGGTGAAGCAATAAAGGAAATTGTATGGCTCAGGAAAATTCTAGAAGATTTTCATGTCGAATAAGTGCATTCAACTCCACTCATGATTGACAACACCTCTGAAGTAAAGTTGGCCAAGAACCCAAAGTTCCATGATTGAACAATGCACATTAATACAAAATACTATCTTGTTCAACATCATGTTGAGGCCAAGACAATCCATCTATGCCACTGTTCCACAAATGAAAATATTGCATACATATTCACCAAAGCGCTTGGAAAAGAAAATTTGAAAAGATTCAGAACATTGCTTGGACTCACCAACATGCCTTCATATTAAGGGGGGAATGTTGACATCTAATCATTAGGATTGGGTGAATATATGTAAAATAGTGTAAATATAAAATAAGGAGAGCTGGAATATGAAGATACACTAGGATATGAAGCCCAAGAGTCTCTCCCTCCATGTGTATATCTATGATCAACCTTAATGCAAAATCATAATTCATTTTGACGAGTTACCTCCTGGCCTGACAAAAAATAATTACTAACAAAAAACATTTTGATATGGATCATTTGATCCAAAATTAAAATGTTTGCCCAAAGGACACACTGAGAGGGGGAGGCGGGGGCGGGGGGTGCCGCGGGTGAGGCGGGAGGGGGGGGGGGTGTGTCGCGGGTGAGGTGGGAGGGGGTGTCGCGGGTGAGGCGGGAGGGGGGGTGTCGCGGGTGAATCAGTTTGAGAGAAATTTTATCATTTTATATTTTTTCATAATCAAATAGTCATATAACAATGAACCATAACTATAAGCATTCTCTCATCAAATAGAAAAATGCATCATAAAGATACCATCACATCAATAAAACATCAAGAATCCATCACATCGCCAAGAGACACAATATTTTACGTGGAAACCCATATGGGAGAAAACCATTTTTTTTTTTTTTTTTTCATATTTCAATTCATTACATATATTTGTAGGCTTCAACCTATAGGAGTAAACCACCCCCAAGAAATGAAAGATGACATTTTTGGAAGACTACAACCTAATTGAGGCACCAAACTCGAAAGTATGCAAGAAGTTGTTCACTGTAGATTATAACCTAATTCAGGCACTAACCTCAATGCTGAGAAGACTTCTGCTTTCTCTAAGCACCAACGTTGATGATGAGTGGGCTTTGAATTTCTCTAGTCTCCAACCTTAGTGGAGGCACCCACCTCCTTCTTCAACTCCTTGTGAATCTCTATTTCATATATTTTTCTAATGGGATGCAATAACACCATATATAATATATGAAAAAATAAAGAGAAGTAATCACAACCTATGATCACTATTGCCACCATCATAACCTGTACATACTACCACCATCACTAGAACCTGCACACACTGTCAGTACAATCATTTCCATAATAATCTGCAAATACTTTCACTGAAAAAGAAATTATATCAATGATGTTTTCCATATTATTTTTCTTCATATGTTTCAATTCCTTATATATATTTGTAGGCTTCAACCTATAGGAGTAAACCGCCCCCAAGAAATGAAAGATGGCATTTTTGGTAGACTACAACCTAATTGAGGCACCAAACTCGAATGTATGCAAGAAGTTGTTCATTGTAGATTATAACCTAATTGAGGCACTAAACTCTATGCTGAGAAGGCTTCTACTTTCTCTAAGCACCAACCTTGATGATGAGTGGGCTTTGACTTTCTCTAGGCTCCAACCTTAGTGGAGGCACCCACCTCCTTCTTCAACTCCTTGTGGATCTCTATTTCATATATTTTTCTAATGGGATGCAATAACATCATATATAATATATGAAAAATAAAGAGAATTAATCACAACCTATGATCACTATTGCCACCATCATAACCTGTACATACTACCACCATCACTAGAACCTGCACATGTTGTCATTACAATCATTTCCATAGTAATCTCCAATACTTTCACTGAAAAAGAAATTATATCAATGATGTTTTCCATATTCTTCCTCTAACTTTTTCTTTAATTTCGTCACACAAATGACTTCTTGGAACCTGTTTTCATCATGTATCCAAAACCACTAGAACCTACTCATATACCTTTAAAACATGCAATCAAGATTATGGTCATCAAATGTTTGCCAGCAATGATTTCCAAGCCTCTATAAGTATCCACCTACAACCCTTGATCACCATGCTTCTTGCAAAATATAATTTGTACCAATATTGACCCCATATACCCTCAAAAACCATCCAAAACATCATATTAACTCAAAGGTTCTAGAATTTTCCTATTTCAAAGTGTGCTTCTAAAAATTGTACACTTTCCAACATCGATGCTATAGATTTTTGACCTCTAATTTGCTAATAGTGCAATTGAATAAAAAATATATGAAAAATAAAAATAAAAACCCAACTTGTCCCTAAGTAGAGATTGAACCCATGACCTTGTGTCTTCCACTCAGACTTAATACTAATTGTGTTGCTTATGGGGAAATGGCTTTGGTATATAAGTATTGACAATTCAATGACCGAGAATTCAAATGAATGGGGTGTGGGGCCCAAATCACCATAATATACACATAGCTCTCATCGACACATAGTTTAGGGCTTTCATTCCATCCACATAGTTAAACCATGAGCAATCATCATGACTCTTATCAATCCACGTTACATGGGTTCTTCAAATCACCAAGTCAATTATACATGACATTTTTTGTTGAAATATTTAACTAGGTTAGATCTTCATAAATATGAAATGTAATATTGATTCTTGTATATTGTAAAAAGAAAGAAAAAATATTATTTTTCCTTTTGTTGTGTGGGTTTCATGCTCAAGGTCATTTTATTTGGAGGTCAAGCACCAATTGAGTGCTTCTAAGGTTCGTAATAGAGTCAAGAAGTCGATAGAGTCATAGCCATATGAAGAAGATCCCATTGAGAATATTATAACAAGTCAAAATAATTTATTTGAGTCATATTGTGTCAAATGACCCTCCAAGATCATGTTGACCTATAAGAGATCAACTTGGCCTACAAGAGATCAAGTTGGCCTACAAGAGATCAAGTTGACCTCAATAAGACAATTCATACTCGTAGGAAGCTTATATATAAGAAGAAACTTGACCTCATTTAGACAGACAACAAGAAAGTTCAATCTCCTTAAGGAAGAAATTGGAAAAAGGACGAAAATTCGGGATAAGAAGAAGAAGAGAAAGATCAAAGCTTTGGAACCCTCTCTCCCTCTCTCTCCTGTGTTAGGGTTTCTAAAGTTGCTTGGCAGGTCAAAATTTTGAAGTTTCTTCTAGGTTGTAGTTGTGAAGTTGCATCTAGGTTGAACCCATGAAGTTGCATCAATGTTGATGTTGTGAAGATGCATCCAGGTGGAAGCTATGAAGGCACATCTAGGTTGAAGTTGTGAAATTGCTTCTAGGTTGAAGCTGTGAAGCTACATCTAGTTTGAAGTTGTGAAGTTGCATGTAGGTTGAAGTTGTGAAGTTGCATCTAGGTTGAAGAGGTAAATTTGCATCAAGGTCAAAGCTATGAATTTGATAGGTCGATAGAAAAAAAGGATATATTTGGTCCCCACCAAGAATGAATTTATTGGACAATGTTAAGGGTTCAATATCCAAACCATCACAAGAGGATGCTCAAGCTCTATCAAATTATATGAAGGGGGGAATAAGGGCTCAAAGAATTATCGAATCAATCATGGATCCTCTCATCCCTTATGTAGAAAGTTGGATAAATCGAAAGAAATCTGTGATAAGTTGGTAGAATTGTTCTATCTAAGCACTTCATGAGAACTTATATCTATGAGAACTGAGTTATACAATATGAAGGTATCAAAAGAAGAAGGAATAGCCTCATATCTTATGAGGGTGTCAAAAATAAGATACCAACTTCAAGAGTTAAGGGAAATAATGCTAGACAAATAAATGACCACTGTGGTGCTTAATGCACTACCTAATGAATGGGGAAAATTTGTATCAAGAATATAAGGAAAGAAGGAATCCACCTAATTCAGTGAACTATGGTAATTATGTAATATTGAAGAAACCAGGTTGAAGGAAAGAAGTGATGTAGGATCAAATGAATAAGTTCAAGCATTTTCTTCCATGGATAGGAGAAAAGGAAAGTTTGGTCATCAGAAAAAGAAGAAGATCGATATGTCAAAGATCAAATGCTATTGATGTTAGGAATATGGGCATTTCAAGAGAGATTTTCCTAAACTTAAGAAGGACAACAAGAAAAAAAAATAAAGGAATGAAGCCCATATCAACAATGAACTGGAAGAAATTTATGAGAAGAAATCCAAGAAGGAAGGGATTGAAATTCACTATTAAGGTCTCTTAGGTACATAGCAAGGAGAAGTAGGAGGTGAAAATACCTCTACTATGGTTAAAATATTACTGTCAAGATGAGAAGAATTATAAGTATGACAATATGCATCTTATTAGAAGATGGCATCATATTAGAAGCATATGATTGAAGCGGATAATATCTCGTGACATCATTCTAGAAGCTTGAAAGAATAGTTGAAGTAGAATTATATATGGTTGTAGTAGTTGTGATGATGGAAAGAAAGTAGCTCATATAGAAGTAGTAGTATATATGGTTGGAAGAAAGTCATCTAGAATGATAAAAGATAGAAATAAATCATAATATATCATTATCATTAGGAAGGACAACTTGTAGGATGAGGATAATCAAGATCCTCCATTAGAATCTTCATCAGAAGGCTCACCTCTACTTGGAAGAAGAAAGTGTCTCTTTGATAGTCTACATTCCACCATGTGTGGGATCTGTTATTTAAAAGGATGAAGGCATGATAACATAGGAGAGAAACATGTTAAGATGGTTGAAGAACTCTCAAGCAAGGAAAGGAAGCTACCAATGGAAGTCTAGATGACGAAAAGGAGAAAAGAGGTATGTATGTATTTTCTAGATTAAGTCATGTCAACATATAGTTGTGATAGCATAAATGAATGCTCTATCTCATGAGCATGATCGAATAAGAAGTATATCTTCTAGAAAAATGCATGAAGGCATATACCTTGAACTAGTTCACATATTGATAATATGAAATCAACATAATATGACCTCATATGGAATATGAGGTGGTTGACAATCATGGTTCATATGATGAAGGAAGTATGTATAGAAGTTCCTGGGGAAGAAATATGTGAAGAAAGGAATAAGAGTTCGTGAAGGATGAAACTATAGTCATGTAAGATAATATAAGTGACCAAAATTAGCTATGGAATCTCCATAGAAAAAATTAGCTATGAACACTTTGAATAAAGTTTGTAAAGGAAGGAGACCCTTGACTTGAAAGTCTTGGAGATGTGTTTATGAATGTACAAGATTTTTTTGTTACAAGAAGAAAATGTTATGATGTAAGGCCATCATAAAAGGTAACTTTTATTCGATGTTCATTACTCTTTTTTGGACAACATCTGGTTGGGTTGAACTAGGGCTATTGAAAGAGAGTTGTAGATGTCAGCTACAACTAGTAATCATGGGAATGGATGGAAGTTCCTGAAAGAAACATGACTTGAAAGAAGTAGTTTTGTGAAGAAAAGTCAAATGTGGACTGGAAGATCGCTTTCCCATGCAAAGAAGGATGACATGACTATTGGTTCAACACTATGGTTCATTGAAAGGAATGTGATAGATGATCGATGCCCTACAAAGAAAATGTAGAATATGAAGGCTCCATAATGAAGAAGATGAAGTTCATGACATTGAAAGGAGGAGCCCTAAAAGTATCTAATAGTAGCATGATCTCCACCAAAGAACAAATATATGTTTTTGGTAACAAGTCCCTAGTTAAGAGGCAACTTGGACAAGTCCTTGGGTAAAAGGGAGGTTGGGTATATTCCTTTTATAGGAATGGGAATATCTTCCCTAGTTGAGAGGGAGTGATAGACACATCATTCTTATCTTCATGTTATGAATAAATAATGGAGGATTGGGTAAGCATATGATATTGATTCTGATACTCTTTGAGGATGTGGTAGGGCATCCAATAGGTAAGAGTAGTCAAAGAGGAAATTCCTTAACGATGTGTTATTCCAAGATAGGAATTGTCCTAAAAGGACATACCCTGTGAACACCCAGGTGTGGCATGTGCCTTGAGAGACAATGATGATGGTGTCTATCAGTCATTGGTATTTCTAGAATTTTTCTCTAATCTTATGGAGAGATGGAGTTCTTAGTCAAGGCCTTGCTATGTGACAATGCTAGTTGCTATGATGATATACTCTGACATAAGCCAAGGAAGTAGCTTATGATATGGCTTACCAATATGACTCTTATTATGAGAATTATTTAGTTTGATAATGTATAAGTACCATGTATGGATTATGAATATATCCCGAGTTAAGAGGGAGTGCTTAAATATGTAAGTAGGTTTAGTCTTAAAAAATATGAAATGTACTCTTGATTCTTGTAAATTCTAAAAAGAAAGAAAAAATATTATTGTTATTCGTGTAGCATGTGTTTCATGCTTAAGGTCAATTTATTTAGAGGTAAAGCACCCATTGAGTGCTTCTGGTGTTTTTCATAGAGTAAATAAGTCAATAGAGTCATTTTTATATGAAGAAGACCCCATTAGGCATAGCGTAACAAGTCAAAAGAATTTATTTGGGTCAAAATTGTCTCAAATGACCCTCCAAGATCAAGTCGGCCTACAAAGATCAAGTTGACCTCAAGAAGACAATTTATATCCCTAGAAAGCCTATGTATGAGAAGGAACCTGACCACATTTGGACACACAATAAGAAAGTTCAATTTCCTCAAGAAAGAAGATGGAAAAAGGACAAAAATTTAGGATAAGAAGAAGAAGAGCAACATCGAAGTTTTGGACCTATCTCTCTCTTGTCTTAGGGTTTCTAAAGTCGTTGGGTAGGTCAAAATTATGAAGCTACTTCTTGATCGAAGCTATGAAGCTACATCTAGGTAAAATCTATGAAGCTGCATCAAGATCGAAACTATGAAGTTTCATCTAGGTCAAAGCTGTGAAGCTGCATCTAGGTAAAAGTTGTGAAGATGCTTCTAGGTTGAAGATGTGAAACTGCATCTAGGTCAAAGTTGTGACGTTGCATCTAGGTTGAAGTTGTCAAGTTGCATCTAGTTCGAATCTATAAAGTTGTATCAAGGTCGAAATTGTGAATCTACTAGTTCAAAGTTGTTGAAGCTACTAGGTCAAGGTTGCTGAAGCTACTAGGTCAAAGTTGCAGAAATTGTTGCTGGGAGTAGAAGTCGTTGGAGAAATTGATGGAAGGTCAAATTTTTTTGCTGGAACTTGTGTGAGGAAATATCATCAAGAAGAAAGGTTGACTTGTTCTTGGAGGGGTCTTTGTCAAGGGTCTTAGGTCTTGGAATTCATCATTTTAAGTTTTATAAGAAGAGAAAAGTTCTTGTGGGTTTTCATCTCAAGAGGAGAGGTTTTGGCCCTGGATGATTTCCTATATCTTGTTTCCTCATGTTCTTTATTGTTTGGTAGTTGTTTGATGATAAGAAAAATAA
>CM062805.1:483453802-483556302 GCA_031772625.1 Pinus tabuliformis | reverse complement strand
AAACTTGTTATCTTGTTCATCCATAAACCCCTTGCAAGTTTGAAAGTTGCTATCTTCGTCAAAGAGTCATGTGCAGAATGCTTTAGTTTTGGTTTACACAGGATTCAATGGAGGGAGGTTAGGGAGATGAGGAGATGTGGTGAAAGCATAATGGAGGGAGGCTTTTAATCATTTTTGGAAGGTGCGGGAGCCGTAAAGATGTGGCAAAAGCTTATTTTTTGTTCATTCAGCAAATCATTGATGTTTAACCATTTGAGGTGCCCTAGTTGAATGTAGGGCACATAGGATCCTCAAATTCTAAGATCTTTTGGGAAAATTTCTAATATAAATGGAAAGAATTTAGGAGGTAAAAATGAAAGGAATCAATAGGCTCCAACAGCTGGACGCGTTTCCAAAGATCAATGAGAATTTCTACAATGTGACTCTATATAGTGCTTTCAATACAAGCATCTCCTCCATTGTGATGGTCTTGCTCTTCTTCCCCGAGTTTTGTAAGTTTTTCCCTTTTCCTCTTCCTTATTTTCACTAGAGTTTGTGCCAGGTATAATTCATATGCTCTAATCATTTCCACCTATTTCAATCCCAAATGGCTATATTTAATGAGGATTTTATCTGGTGTTAATAAAACATAATATATCTTTCCTTCCACGTAATGAATTTTTAGTAAATACAAATCATTCTTGGTCATGAAATTCTAATCAATGATGCATTCAGCGTAAATGTCAGTGATGAATCTATCCAATAGTGGCAATAATTGAAACCCACAAAATGTTTGTAAAGTTGTTGTAATATAAAAACACATATTCTCATTTCTAAGCTCTTACATGTTCAAGTTTCAATATTGGACAAAAATCCTCAAGTGATATTTTTACCTTTACATATAATCAAAAAATGCCCCAACCTTAGCACTTAAAAACATTTCACAAACTAGGAATTGAACTGAGGACCCACCCCTAGCTTTTGGGCTACACTACCTCCTAGCTAAAGACCCTTCCAATGATAGGAAATAACATGCTGAGGTATGGGTTGATACTCGTACATGCTTCTCAAGAAAAATCATACATTTACACCTAGGGATATGAAATCACTAGCCACGATTGCAGCACTAATACCATGTAAATATATTGGACATGATGATGGTCGAACCCAACACCAATCCCCAGCCAGTGGTTTTCTTTACAACCAAGTTACATGCCATTTGAATCATTGACTACAATATGTTCAGTTTTGGATTGGCATTCCTAACATAACACAAACTTTCCTTTCCATCATCCTATCAAGTCAAATAGTAAGGGTTCATTACCCTTTCTCTAACAAGTAAACAAAGTCGATTTTGCATTGATCTGAACAAGTTGTTTCCTATTTTACTATCCCACAATTTGAAACTTTTGTTTAAGCACAAAAAGAAAAACCACTACCATTTGAAAATAGTTGATTGTGTTAGGGATATAGGTCATGTTCTATCCTTTTTTATAGGATCAATATTCACAGCAGTATGCCTCCCACCTTTCTTTATCCAAATTTTTTCACAACTTTTTTCACGAAATCAAGACTTGGGGAATTACTTGTTGGTTTTGAATATTCTTGTGCTTTAGTTCAGTTGGATGGATTTCTATCCTATCAACCTTGAAAAAATCCTCTAGAAGACTTCACCTTCAATACATGTAGCTATTCTATAGTGCTTGGAGGATCTCACACCCACTACTTTAGGGGAGGTTTGGAGAATTGATAGGATTGACTATTACAAAATTGTTTACATTATTCAACATGATGAAAATAGGTTGTTAGTCCATGAAAATTGTACAACATTTCTTAACATTTCTTTCATTCATTACTTCCTTAAGGAATGATCCCATATCTAAGTTATAATGTTACGATCTCTCAAACTTGTACACTATCCTATAATTTTAAACTTTTATTCAAGCACACAAAATAAAAAACACCACCGTGAAAAAGAAATTGATTGTGTTGGGGCTATCAAGGCTAAGGCCATATGTTGGCCTTGTTTTCAAGATGAGTCTTCAAATTAGTTCACCACCCTTGTTTACTTTTGCTAGCTTGGGAGGTACTCCAAGCCCTATGGTTCATGGATTGGAGGGTAGAGCACCACAAAAGAACTTTGTGGGCTTGAAACCCAAGCTTTGGGTTTTGCACCCATCAATGATTGGGTCAAAAAATTGGAGCATTTGGGACATGTTATGGTTGGAGATGATAGAGGATGACTGATGAGCACCAGTATTACAGTAAGGATACTGCAACTCTTGGGGCTAACAGTGTTACTTTATCAACCCGGGGTTCATACAAACCTGGAGGTGACAATGTTGTATGCATAAGTAAAAGTGATGGTTCTACCTTTTGTCATTGTTTAACTAGTGATAGACCACTAGGGTTTTCAAGCCATATTTCTATGGATTCAGAAGAAGATTGATTATCGAAGAGAAAAAGATAAATCTACTCTAGGAGAAAACTTGTCTACTGTAATAAGGAAAAACGCTAAAATCCAATTCTAAAAGAAAACTTCTGAGAAATTATGATTTACAAGAATTCCAATCTAATATTTATGAAATTATACTATCCTAAGCATGGAAGTTCAAAACATCAAACGTTACTTCGGTGCATGTAAATGACTGAAATAAATCTTTTTTTTTCTTTTTGTTCTTTTTATGGAAAAACAAGTGTGAAATCTAATTTCTTTTGGTGATGTGTTAGGTGGCTTAGGGATCTTGGTGGATGGTTGGAAGGCTTGGGAGTCCCTTAGGTGACCTTTTATGGCTTCGTAGAGTTTATACCTCAATTCGGCCTCAAAACAGGCCACTACAGGAAAACCTACAGGGTGTCCTAAAAACCTACAGGATTCCCTCTATTTCTACAAGATACAACCGAGAGAAAAACGATGGTTGATGAAGGTGATGAAAGGATTAGGGAAGGTATTTGGTGGGTGGAATGGAGTGAGAAAATTCCTAGGATCAGTAAAAAATTTAAAAACCAAGGTTGGGATATGGTTGGATTTGCTCAACATGCTTGGAGGAGTTTCCATGGAAAATGATGAAATTGGTGAAGGTTTTAGTGAAAGAAAGGAGTGATCATGGATGGATGAAGTTGGAAGGAGGTTGTCTACTATGAGATCTCTCTCTACTTCTGAAACGCCTTCTTTGCATCAAACATTGATATTCTCCAAGAAATCATGTAAACGAGAAGAATTTCAATAAGTTAGAAAAACAAAGTTTAATGAGCTAGTTGTCTACTTCATGCATGAGAAAAAATTACAGAATAAGATGAAATCATTGATGAGATATACTGTAAGACTGAATTTGGAAGGAGTGGTAATTAAATCCTACACTTGAAAACTGATCTAATGCTGGTTCAAGTACATTCAACACTAAATTCTATGAGAAAGTAGAATTCTATCTTTTTGGGGTTGCATAGGGGTCCCTTCGTTAAATCATGATCCCTAAAGAAAGAGGTGAGGCCAAGAAACCTACGAACAAATTTTTGATTCTCCTTTTATCCCTTCTAACCTACTGCTAAAGTAAACCACAAATGGAAGAAAAATTAAACAAACTAATCAAATCTACACTACTTGCAATGAAATACTTCTGAGGACAATTTAATCATGAATCTATGAAATTAATCTAAGCACACAGATAAAAGAAGAGGAGCCTTTTCTTCTAGGGTTGGGCCCTAACCCAAGAGCTTCAGCCCTCTGAGTTAGCTTAGTGTTGGATCAAGAAAAATCTCATTCTCATTATGAAAACAAAAAGTTACATATCAATGTCTTCCACAAGTCTAGAGCTCAAAAATAACTAGTGTTTTTACAATGAAAAATCAAATCCTAATGAGGCTCTAGGCCTCTTTATTTATATAGCTGAAGTCTCCAATGATTTTCTTAAATATAGGGAGGCTTGGCTCCCAAAATCTAGATGAGCTAAAACTTTGACTATCACTTTCTCGGTTGCCTTTTGTTCTCCATAACTTGGCTGCTTGTACTCCGAACTAGTGTGATTTATGGAGGAATATTTGAATGAGGGAGGAGTAAATGAGGAGGATTTACCTCCTACAATCTCTATCCCTTGTCCCATTCAAGTTTCATCCCTTAATATTGCCAGAATTTCCTGATTTTATCTCACAAACTTGCATTCAATGCACATTAGTCCACTAGGCATAATATCTCACTTTGACTCATCTCATTAAACAAAATATAATAAAAACATGTAATAAATTGTGAGAAGAGTTGATTTGACTAAGTTAGGAGGTGAATTAAGCTCCATATAGTTACCAAATGATGAGGCTCATCATCACCCCCCCACTGAAAGTGTTTCTCATCCTCTAATCAACTCAATAAATATCCATGTCTTTCATAGCTCTAGTGGAATCCCTAACATCCCATGCTTCTAATGTGGTTTCCTCTTTTTGTGCATAGAATCAGTCCTTCCTTTCTATCTCCTCCCACTGCTTTCTTTGTTACTCTTCCTTTCTTCCTTCTAACATCCCCAATAATAGTGATGGATTGAGTCTCAAGCCAATCCAATTGACTTTGAGCCTTTGGATGGTTTGTTTGTACATGGGTGTCTTGTTCATTTCTTCTCTCATTATTTGAGGAGAATGGTACTCTCTGATTTTTAAACTGTATGGCAAAGTATTCCATGTCCTTTGGCAAGATTTCATGCTGTTATCCCCTAACAGTCTGAGCATATCCTCAGAATGTGTAATTTCTTGCTCTTGGACAGTAAGATACTTGGGTGAAAGTTGAGGATAATTTGTAATTAAATTATGTGTTCTAATGACAGCCATTGGATTTGACTACTCAACTCTTATCATTAGAGGCTCTTTTTGTTCCCTTACCAATATCTTCTTCATTTTTGCAACCATTACTTCCTCATGGTTCATCCATGATACCAAAGCAATCAAATGTAGATCCCCTAGATTTACATTAGGGTCCAATATATTCAAAATTGTTAAGGCCATGTTATGCAAGTAGAACTCATACATCTTATCCCTATCCTCCAATGTGCTTTGATAACAAAGATCAATGAAGTGTCTATAATCCTAGAATGGCATAATGCCTCTCTATGATAGGGTCTTTATTTGGAACTATAGCCATTGTTACTTAAGGTATAATGCTTAGGACTTAGTTGGCATCCTACACTGGACTGCCTCTAAAGATAGACTGGCCATGGTTGCCATTTGATTCTCTTTTTCTTGCAGCCGTCCTTTCAACCATGCATTTTCTACCTCCAACTAAGTTTTCTTTATGGCCTCTCTATCCCTCGGGCTTCATAGTTCTCTGACCATCTCTTTGGGCTTCTCCTCCATGTGGCTTATGTCCTCCACTCCCTTTGACTTGGAAATCTACATCCATCTATGTGTTCTTGCTATTTCTTTCTCAAGATCAAAGAATAATGGGATGGCGATTTTTTGTGGAATGACCCTACCCCCTTCAATAAATCTATAGTAGGAGTCAAGGTTAGGTTGAGGACTAGGTTCCCTTAGCTCTAGGTCCGCTCTCTTTGTTTCTTTCTACATACTCCCTTCCTTATCCAATTTTTGAGTTTCATTTAGGTTTTGCAGAGTTTCTAGTAGGATTTCCTCTACTTCCTGTAGGTCCTATTGTGTATCCTGTAGGATGTGGATGAGGTAGATATAGTCACATGACTTCTCTTATAAGTGATATGAGACTTAGGGGAGGTTTGTGTTGAGGATCCTTCTCCTTGAGTTTTAATAAGAGGAGCCATCTTCTCCCGCTGTTTAGGTGAGTCTTCAATAACAATGGGAACCTTGGTGGGGGTTTGATGTTTTCCCTACCTTATCCTTGTAATTTTTCTCATTCTAGAGTATAATGGTGTTTTCCTCAGTATTTTTCCTTTTTTTTATAGTGGTGCTAAGGGTAGTGAGGGAAGCTGTTGCCTCTTTCTCATTGGGTTCTGGAGACACCCTAGGTGACTCCTCCTTTTCTTCTACCTCCTCTTTTCCATTCCCCTTTTTATTTTTTCCTTTCTCCTCTTCTTCTCCGTTTAGATCCTCACCTTGTTCATCAGTTTCCTCCTTGACATCTTCCTCTATTTCTTCACCACTTTCCTTTTCTTTCTCTTCCTCTTCTTCCTCATCTATTTCCTCTTCATCCCACTCTACTTCTTCTTCATCTGTTTTAGTTTCCTCTTCATCCCTTTCATTGGCAATAGGGATTTTTTCATATGTGAGGAATTTTATGTTAGAAAATTATATATGACAAAGCAATGGAACACATAAAATACTGCAGGAATATAAACACAGAAAACACATAAAACAAGAGAGACACAAATATACATGGTTCACCCAATTTGGGCTACGTCCATGGAGAAACAACCTATCCTTCCTTTTATATTATTGAGCAAACTGAAGAGATACAACCTATAGCAGATCCGCTGTAATTCCGTCTTCTCTCTCACTCAATCTCCTCTCTCTTCTTGCTCATAATATAGATCTACATAGACGCAATACAATTACCTCATATATAGCGAGGGGTTTCCTTCGAGGGCAAAAAACCATAAATTAAGCATAACTTCTACCATCGGATCTCTGCCTAATGAATGGCCCATATTGACTATGAAATTACAATAGTTTACAAGGAAATTTTACATCTATTTTTAGCTTCGAGGCAAGGGGGGCTCCCAAAGGTCGTAGCCGCCCCCGTGGACCTCCCCTGCAACGTATATTTTACAGGTGAAATTGTCGCCATATTACGAACTGGGGTCCAATGTGGCGATACCTATAAATAAAGAAGATAATCAGGTTCCACACCCAACAATCTCCCACTTAGAGACTTATTATAGCAACTCCACCGCTACTTCATTTGCTAGAAAATGAATCCACTTTGGACCTGTCTTTTTCTCATCTTCTTCATCATACTTGAAGACCAATTGAAACTGAGAAAATTCTTAGTTTCTCCCTGGTTACAACTTTTGTTAACATATCTGCAGGATTCTAGCTAGTGTGTATCTTTTCTAGCTTCAACTATCCATCTTCCAACTCTGACCATATGAAATGGTACTTGAGTTGTATATGTTTAGTCTTGGAATGAAATGTAGAGTTCTTTGCAAGATGTATGGCACTCTAGTTGTCATTGTATAACCTGCCCAACTCCTACTTCTTACCCAATTCATCTAGAAACCTTTGTATCCAAATCATTTCTTTACTAGCCTCTGTAGCAAAAACATACTCTGATTCCATTATTGAGAGTGCAAAAGCACTTTGTAGTTTTGAGACCCAGTTGACAGTTGTTCTACATACAATAAACACATACCCCGTTGTGCTCATTATGTTATCTCTATCGCCTACCATATATGCATCAACATATCCATGTAGAGCAATGTTTGAACCACCAAATCATAATGCTTGATTTGTGGTACCTCTCAAATACTTGAGAATCCACTTCACTACCATCTAATGTTCTTTTCCAGCATTGTTCATGTACCTTCTTATAACTCCCACTGCATGTGCAATATCATGCCTTGTGCATACCATTGCATACATTAAGCTTCCAACTGTTGATGCATATGGAACCTTAGACATATGAGCCATTTCTTCCTGAGACTTGGGACACTCCTCCTTAATTTGAAATGTTTAGCCAAAGGTATACTAACTGGTTTTTCATTCTTCATATTAAACATTTTCAACAACTTTTCTATGTACTCACTTTGAGACAATGTTAATTTGCAATTCTTCATGTCTCTAGTTATTCTCATACCAAGGATTTGTTTTGCAGCACCCAAATCCTGCATTGCAAATAAGTTCGCCAATTTTCTTTTGAGTACATTTATTTCCTGCATGTTAGAACCTGCAACAAGCATGCCATCTACATACAATAACAATATAATATAGCTGCCATCATTTTGCCTTTCGAGATAAACATAATGATCAGAGTGACATCTAGTATAACCTTGTTCAGACATAAACCTACCAAATTTTAGATACCACTGCCTTGGAGCTTGTTTTAAGCCATACAATATCTTCTGCAACCTGCACACCAGTTTCTTCTTCCCTTTTACCTCATATCGTTGTGGTTGCTGCATATATATCTCTTCCTCCAAATCCCCATGGGGAAAGGTTGTCTTTACATCTAACTGCTAAAGATGCAAATATTCAACTGCTACTAGACTTAAAATAGTTTTGATTGAAGTCATTTTAACAATAGGAGAAAATATCACATCCAAGTCTATACCCTTTTTCTGTGCAAATCCTTTCACCATAAGTCTAGATTTATACCTTTTTCTACCTCCATCTTCTTCCTTCAACTTGTAAACCCATTTATTCTGCAATGCTGTTTTACTTGTAGGCAACCTGACTAAGTCCCTAGTCTGGTTATATGCTAAGGATTCCATCGCTTCTTTCATGGCTTGCTCCCACTTCTTCCTGGTTTCTACCTGCACTGCTTCTTCATAACCTTACGGTTCACCATAATCAATCAACAATAGATAATATAATGAAGGAGAGTATCATTCAAGGGACCTACTTATCTTGGTAGATCTTCTAACACCACTTTCAGGTGTTTTAGGTGCCTATTGCTATTTTGGTTGTTGTTCTGGCCATTGATCATTATGACTTTCAGGCACCATCACTTTTTTCTGTGATCTCATCAAGCACTGTGTATTCTCTATTTTCTTTTTCTTGTTTCTTTTCCCGCAGCTGATCCTTATAAAAAAAAAATTCATTGAATATGACATCTCCTAATGATTTTGTTTTTTTCATAATCACAAAAGAGATAACCAAAATTAGTACCACCATATCCAATAAATGTACATTTCTTTGATTTTTGTTGAAGTTTTGTTCTATTTTCTTTATTAACATGGACAAAGGCTTCATAACTAAAAGTTTTTAAAAATGAATAGTTTACCCTTTTACCTGTCCATGCCTCCTCTTGAATACCACCATCCAATGAACTTGAAGGCCCTCTGTTTATTAGATAAACAACAATATCTACAGCATATGCCCAAAATTGTAAAGGCAATCCTACATGCAATCTCATGCACCTTGCAGGCTCCATGATTGTCCTATTCATCCTTTCTGACACACCATTTTCTTATGGTGTTCCTAGAACTATCTTCTCTCTATGAATTCCATTCTATGAACAATACCTATCAAACTTTTTGTTGCAATATTCACCTCCATTGTCTCATCTGAGACACTTCAACCTTTTTTCTGTCTCATTTTCAACCAAAACTTTAAATTTCTTGATAGTATCAAATACATCAGATTTATTTTGAATACAATAAATCCATGTTTTTCTAGTTGCATCATCAATAAAAGTAACATAATAACGAGAGACACCAATTGATGATACCTGAGCAGGTCCCCATACATCTATATGCCCAAGATCTAATTTTTCGCTCTTCTTTTCTTTCCCAACTTTGAGGAATCTGACTCTCTTATGTTTTCCATAAACACAATTCTCACAGAATTTTAAATCAACATGTTTCAAACCTGGCACAAATTTCTTGAGTGAAGAATCTACATTTCCTTCTCACTCATGTGCTCGAGCCTATGATTCCACAATGCCATATCTTCTCCTGTAGAGGTTATATCATTAACAAAATTAGAAATACCATTGCATAAATACAATGTACCAACCTTTTCTCCTTTTCCTATTACCAGGCATCCTGTAGTGACCTTCCAGGTTTTATTTGTAAAAGTAGTCACACAGCCTTCACTTCCCAACTGCCCTATTGAAATAAGATTTTTCTTCAGATCTAGAACATGCCTTACTTCCTTCAATAGCCATTGATTTCCGTTCTGTTGTTTTATGAAAATTGTACCCATTCCAATGATTTTACATGGCTTATCATCACCCAATCGAACCTGTCCAAAATCTCCTTGAACATAATCATGAAATGTTTGCTATCAGGTGTGGCATGGAATGAGGCCCTTGAATCTACTACGTAGGCATCAATAATATTTTCTAAAGAAAGAATCAAATAATATTGCAACACATCACTTGTCACATTCACTTCATGATTGTTTTCTTGTTGCGCATTTCCTTCTTTTCCCTTCTGAGACTTGCATTATTTCTTCAGGTGTCCTTTCTTCTAGCATTTCTAGCACGCTATCCCTGACCTGGACTTAGATTTGCCTTTCCTTGACTTACTGTGATATCCTGAGCTCTTTCCACTTTCCATTTTTCTTCCCCTAGTCTCCACAGTCAAATCATTACCTGATGTCTTGCCGGAGATTTTCTGTCACATTTCCTTGCTAAGGATTGCACCGACAACATCATCAAACTTTAAAGTACTAGATCTAGAGACAGAGTTACTGATGGCCATAACTAAACTATTCCAACTTTCTGGAAATGAGCACAGAAATAACAGATCCCTAAATTCATCATCAAAAGTTACCCCTACAAAACTTAACTGACTGGTAACTGTATTAAATTCATTTAAATGATCAGCAACAGGTCCACCTTCTGACATTTTCATATTAAAAAAATGCTTCATAAGAAATACCTTATTTGAGGCCAGGGTTTTTCATATAGTTTGGACAATGTTGAAAATAAACCCTCTGTTGTCGTTTCCTTTGAAATATTAAATGCTACCGATGCCGCTAGGCACAGTTGTATTGATCCAAGTTCTTTTCTGTCAAGAATATCCCATTCTATGTCTGTCCTACTCGTCGGATTCTTTACCTTTTCTCTCAATGGGTTGTACAGATCTCTTTGGTACAGATAATCTTCCATTTGCATCTTTCACAACTGGTAGTTTTGGCCATTAAATTTTTTGACCGTAAACCTACCATCTTCTGCCATTTCTCCCACTCGAACCAGGAACCCTTCTCCCCTACGAGTTTATCATCCAAATAGACCTTTGGCTCTGATACCATTTGTTAGAAAATTATATATTATAGAGCGATGGAACACATAAAATATTGCAAAAATATAAACACATAAAACAAGAGAGACATAGATATACGTGGTTCACCCAATTTGGGCTACGTCCACGAAGAAATAGCCAGTCCTTCCTTTTATATTTTCTAGCAAACTGAAGAGATACAACCTACAATAGATCCAATATAATTCCCACTTTCTCGCTCAATATCCTCTCTCTTCTTGCTTAGAATATAGATCTAGATAGACGCAATACAATTCCCTCATATACAACGAGGGGTTTCCTTCTAGGGAAAAAAACCCTAAATTAAACATAACTTCTACCATCAGATATCCAACTAATGAAGGACCCGGATTGACTACGAAATTACAACATTTTACAAGGAAATTTTACATCTATTTTTAGCATTGAGTATAGCGCCCCCCCCTAGACCCCCCCTGCAGTGTATATTTTTAGCTTAGAGGTATAGCCGCCGCCCCCCCCCCCCGTGGACCCCCCCCTACAATGTATATTTTTAGCTTACAGGTATAGCCATCCCCCACTGGATCCCCCCTACAGTATACATTTTACGGGCGGAATTACCGCCACATTATGATCTGGGTGTTGGAAATAATACCGAGAGGGGGGGTGAATCAGTATTATCTAACTCTTTTAATAAATCTTCCTTATTTGTTCCTTGAGTTATTTTTGCATGTCAGTACCATAAAATAATGAACATGAACAAAGAAAACAGATAGTCACACCAAAGAACACAAGATGTAAGGTGGAAACCCAATGTGGGTGAAAACCACCTGCTGCAATATGTCTCTATCTTCTTTCAAATTAGAAACTCCTTTTACAATGGTTATGTACTGGTGCAGTCCTTTACCAGTACGCAGGCTGCAACCTGCAGAGAGCTACAACTTTCTCTTTCGTTTTCCAGTCTCTCCTGGAAGGGAGCTACAACCCCCTACTTATTTTCTTACAAGGACCACTTTTCATAAATTTTCAAACTGGATCCATAAGCATCAAATGATCATCAAGTATAAGAAAATCACCCAGTCAACTGTAGTAACCAGATCAACAATAATAGAACCAAACCCAGAACACAGCAATGATAAACAAAGATTTTAAGAGAAGTAAGTAGCTTCACCCATGTACTGCCTGCTTACAGTACGCACCCTGCTCAACTGCTCGCCTGCTTACGTACGCACCCTGCTCAACTGCTCGCCTGCTTACGTACGCACCCTGCTCAACTGCTCCCCTGCTTACGTACGCACCCTGCTCAACTGCTCGCCTGCTTACGTACGCATTGTATCCATTGAACTGCTTGCGGACCTCCGCACCTGCAACCCTTCTGTGCCTGCGTACCGACGCACCTGAAACGCTTCGTTCCAGCGTATATACGCACTTTTCTTTCACTATACCTGCGTACCTTCGGGCATAGATGATTTCAAGACTTCGGAAATATCCCAGAAAGTCAGGTCTACAGATCTGAACATGTGCCGAAGAGATCTCAATCCATCAGTAGATTCGCCTTATTTAGATCTAGACATACTCCCAAGAGATCATAATATTTCAGATCTAGCCCTCATAAGATATTCAACCCAAAACATGCACAAGCCAAATGATCTCCTTTTCTTTATATAGGAAAGCTCTTCCTTAAATCATGGATCAATACCACGGGCCGACACCATAATAACACAAAACCGTCGGCTAAATACCAAAGGTTAAACATAAGAAACCCCACGTGTGCTTTTCTCTGCCTTGAAATGTGTGCACTGGGGGTACGCACCTCCTGAATGGCTGACCTGCGTATCAAGCCGCGGTCCCTTCACGGTGTACCTGCAGGTACGCACTTTCTGAACTAATCTCCTGCGTACTTCTTAATTTTCAACATATTGAGAGCCTTGCCATGGGTGTTGCCATCAAGTACAACATCTGTAACATATAGCCATACCAGAAACATAATGCCAACAATCTCCCCCTTTGGACTTGATGGCAACCTCAAAACTTCAGCTTCATTCTCCCCCTTTGACATCAAGGGCAAAGGGTTATGCTCCCCCTAAGAACATGCTCCCCGTGAATATGAACCAGATCTGCAACGAAGAACCATACTCCACCATGAAATAGATAGAGACATATTGCAGCTACTTCCAAGATCTCCTTCTGCACATCCTCCATAATGCCAACAATGCATTATATGCTCCCCCTAAACCTGTACCATCAATCAGAAGAGGTTCAGCAATAAGATGATGCATCAACAACCCCCAGCTTTTGCCTGAGGTATTCAAAAGTGTCTGTGGGCAATGGTTTGGTGAGAATATCAGCAACTTGTTCCTTAGAAGGAACATACTCCAACTTGACCTTCTGTTCAAGCACTTGTTCCTGGAGAAAATGATACTTGATTGGTATGTGCTTGGTTTTTGAATGCATAACAGGATTCTTTGAGATGCTGATTGCACTTGTGTTATCACATAAGATGGGGATTGGTGGTGTACAAGTGATTTGAAAATCCTGCAAAGTCTGCATCATCCAAAGGAGTTGGGTGCAACAAGATGCAGCAGCAACATATTCCGCTTCAGCTGTAGACAAGGCAATCGAACTCTGTTTCTTGCTGAACCAAGATACCAGTCTGGAACCCATAAAGAACGCACCACCACTTGTGCTTTTCCTGTCATCCACGCTTCCGGCCCAATCTGCATCTGTATAAGCATGAAGTGTAAGATCTGTATCTCTAGGATACCATAAGCCATAATTTTGAGTCCCTTGAAGATATTTGAAAATTCTCTTCACTGCCTGAAGATGAGTCTCCTTCGGATTTGCCTGAAATCTTCCAACTATTCCAACTGCATGCATGATGTCCGGTCGGGTACCTGTCAAATAAAGTAAACTTCCAATCATAGATCTGTAGGTTGGTTGATGTACTGCTGCAGATTCATCATTTGCACTGAGGCTACATCCTGTGACCATGGGTGTACATACTGGTTTTGCATCTTCCATACCATATTTCTTCAAAATCTGTTTGAGATACTTGGTTTGAGATAAAAAGATTCCTCCTTCTTTTTGTTGGATTTGCAAACCAAGGAAATATGTCAGTTCTCCTAGCAAGGACATTTCAAATTCTTTCTGCATGACCAAGGCAAAGCTTTGACTCATAGCTTCTTCATTGCTCCCAAAAATAATGTCATCTACATACACAACAAGTATTAGCAATTTGTCATTTTCAACTTTTATATAAAGATTGCTATCTGTTGATCCTTTTGAAAAGCCTTGTTGATGAAGATATTTGTCCAAACGGTAGTACCAAGCCCTTGGAGCTTGTTTGAGACCATAGAGAGCCTTTTTCAATCTGCATACAAGATTTGGATCATTTCCAAGAATGAACCCATTTGGCTGTTCAATGTATACTTCTTCTTCCAAGTCTCCATTCAGAAAGGCTGATTTCACGTCCATTTGAAATACTTTGAAGTTTTGAAAACTTGAGAGAGCAAGGAACATTCGGATGGCCTCAAGTCTTGCAACAGGAGCAAAGGTTTCTTCAAAGTCTATTCCTTCTTGCTGCGCATACCCTTTACAAACAAGTCTGGCTTTGTTTCTAATTACTTCTCCATTTTCATTCAATTTATTTTTGAAGACCCATTTTGTTCCGATAACATTCTTATCTTTTGGTCTAGGAACCAGCTCCCAAGTGTTGTTCTTTTCGATCTGCTCAAGTTCTTCATCCATTGCTTTCACCCAACATTCATCTTTGCATGCCTCTTTCACATTTTGTGGTTCAGTAGAGGAGAGTAATGCCAAATAGCTTGAAGCTTCTGCAACTGTTCTTCTTGTTTGTACACCTGCTTCTTTCTGCCCCATAATCTGAGATTCTGGATGATTCTTCTGAACATATCTGGATGGAGTCTTTTCTTCTATTCTTGTTTGCTCCTCTGGTTCTTCTTGAGGTTCTTCTTGAGGTTCTTCTTCTTCATCATTCTGTCGTTGGGGGTAGCCTTCATCTTCTTCGATGTCTTCATGATGTACTTGCCTAGGAATGTATCCCTTCTCATCAACCACTACATCAATGCTGTCAACAATTCTGCCAAGTCTTTTATTGTAGCATTTGTATGCTTTGCTATGTGGAGAGTAACCAAGAAGAATGCCTTCATCTGCTCTAGGTTCAAGTTTGCCAAGCTGCTCATCAGTATTCTTGATATAGCATTTGCTCCCAAATATTTTAAAGTGCTTTACCAAAGGAGTCCTACCACTCCAGAGCTCATGAGGAGTTTGAGTGTTGTTCACCCGGACATTTGTTTTGTTGAGAATAACAACCGCAGCATGTGCAGCTTCACCCCAGAAAGTTGCAGGAGTTCCTGACTCATCAAGCATAGCACGAGCCATTTGTTGGATTGTTCTGTTCATTCTTTCCACAACTCCATTTTGTTGAGGAGTTCTTGCTGTAGAGAATTCTCTTCTTATCCCATGTTCTTCACAGAAATCGAAAAATTAATTTGAAGTAAATTCCCCACCTCTGTCGAATCTGAGGCACTTAATTTTGTGACCTGATTCATTTTCAACCAAGGCTTTGAAGGATTTGAATTTTTCGAATGCTTCATCTTTGTGCTTCATAAGTCCTAACCAGACAAACCTGGAGAAATCGTCAATGAATAATATCAAGTATTCTTCTCCTCGAGGTGTTCTTTTCCTGAAAGGACCGCATGTATCTGTATGTACTAGCTCAAGAGGCATGCTAGCTGATCCTTCTTTCTCTGGAAAGTTAGTTCTGGTTTGTTTTCCAAACTGACATGATTTGCATATGGTGTTGTCAGGAATTTTGATATCTGGGAGATCGCGAACTGCCTGATATTTGCATGCTTTCCTTATTTGTGAAAAGCTCAGATGTCCCAACCTCTGATGCCATAACCAGTGCTCATCATCCTTGCTCAGATAGCATTGTTGTTGTCCTTCTTCAAATATGTACAGATTATTTGGAGTTCTTTTGCCTTTGATCACTGTTTTACCTGTATCAAGATCACAAACAAGACATCCATTTGATCTGAATATAACCTCGGTTCTTTGATCACACATCTGGCTGACACTTAGAAGATTATGCTTCAATCCATCAACATACAAAACATTTCCAGCCTTGACCTTTTCTTTTAACTGAGCAATGCCTTTTCCTTTTATAGTTGCAGGAGTATCATTTCCAAAAGAGACTTTCTTTCCCTTTTCTAGAGCAGAATAAGACTCAAGTTTTTCTTTATCACCTGTCATATGCTTCGAACATCCACTGTCAATGTACCATAGATTTTCCTTTCCCTCTGCATAAAATGCTATCCCACATCTTTCTGTTTGAGGTTCCTTTATTCTCCATGTTTTGGTGCTTGAGGCTTGTTCCTTTTTCTGCTGAAACCTGCTCCTGCATTCAGAGTCTTCATGACCAAAGTTATTGCAAATAGAACATTCAACTTCATTTTCAAGAACCGAAAAGTTGTTATAGGTCCTTTTTGTAATCCCCGTCATACTTCTTTGTTTTTGAGCTTCCCTAGTCATGATCATTTTATATGCAACACATTGAGCTGCTTTGTGACCAAAGTTATGGCAAGAAAAGCATTGTCCATTGAAGAAACTTCTGCGGTTATCGATCTACCAGCCAATTGATTGTAATTTCTATTGTCATCTATTCTTGAACCAAATTGAGAAGATTTTACCTGTGGCTGGTTGTAGCTTTTGTTCACCCTTAAGATGGATTGCCCCTGATAGTTTCTGTTTGTAATTCGTCCCTGCTTTACCTGATGATCTTCATTGTGCTTTTGCTCATTTCTTCTTGCTGCATCAAGATAACTTTTTGAGGTGGATGCTTGAGAAGTTTCTCCATTATAGCCCAGACCTGTCTTGTTTAGTGGAGACCGCTGCACATTGATAATCTCATCCAAAGTTTCAGATCCTTTGACAAACTTAAGATTAATAGCTTTTGTTTTCTCAATCTCTTTTCTAAGACCAACAATTTCACCTTCTAATTTTTCAAGATGTTTTTCTTTTTCATCAATTTGAAATTGTAGAGTATCAATGATCATATTCTTTTCTTCTATACATCTCTTGAGTCTAGTAATTTCATCATAAAGGTTATCCACATCTATAGCATCCATATAATCATCATCTTCAAATGCCATTAACAACTTATATTCATTACCTCGTTCATCTTCATCACTGTTTGATAGACCATCACTATCTTCATGAGTGTAGTAGCTTTTCTTATTTGCATTCTGTTTCTTGTTCCATCTAGCAGGTTCCTTTCCTTTATCCTTATAAGGACATTTTGCAGCATAATGACCTACTCTTCCACAAGAAAAGCATTTAAAAGGTAACTTACCTCTGAACCTTCCAGAACCCCTTTGAAGATTTCTGACAAAATTTGATTCTTCTTCTTCTTCTTCTGAGACGTGGCTTGCTTCATAATAATCTCCTTTGCCTGATGCCTTGAAAGCAGCTTCTCTTCTGTCTGATGGACCTCCCTTTCTCATTTCATAAGCAGTTAGAATTCCATGTAGCTGAGACATAGTAAGGATTCGTAGATTTTCCTTTTCTTCTATTGCAGATACTTTAGATTCAAACTTGGGAGACAATGATCTTAGAACCTTTTCAACCACAATAGCCTCTTTTATTTCTTCACCCAAATTTTTCATACAATTAACAACCTCATCTACCCGAAGAAAATAGTTAGCCACACTTTCATCATTATACATCTTGAGAGTCTCATACTGAATTTTGAGAGTTTGAAGTTTAGCACGCTTTACCTGTTCATCTCCTTCATAGCTCGTGACAATTTTGTCCCATATCTCTTTTGCAGATTTATAGTGCATTACCTTCATGAATTCCGATTGGGATATACATCCTAATAGAGTACTGATTGCTTTCGCAATTGTTTCATACTTCTTTTTCTCGGCTGCATCTGTAGGAGTGGCTGAAGGAAAAGTGTAGCCTGTCTCTACGATGTCCCAAACTTCTGTACCAAGAGATTGAAGATAGGCAGTAACTCTTACCTTCCAATAATTGAAGTTTGTCCCATCAAAAGCCGGTGGCCTGATTGATGCTTCTCTCTCGTAGTTGCTCATGATGAACGATCTACCTTCAAGCAATCAAGCTTCTCTGAAGGACCTGCTCTGATACCAATTGTTGGAAATAATACTGAGAGGGGGGTGAATCAGTATTATCTAACTCTTTTAATAAATCTTCCTTATTTGTTCCTTGAATTATTTTTGCATGTCAGTACCATAAAATAATGAACATGAACAAAGAAAACAGATAGTCACACCAAAGAACACAAGATGTAAGGTGGAAACCCAATGTGGGTGAAAACCACCTACTGCAATATGTCTCTATCTTCTTTCAAATTAGAAACTCCTTTTACAATGGTTATGTACTGGTGCAGTCCTTTACCAGTACGCAGGCTGCAACCTGCAGAGAGCTACAACTTTCTCTCTCGTTTTCCAGTCTCTCCTGGAAGGGAGCTACAACCCCCTACTTCTTTTCTTACAAGGACCACTTTTCATAAATTTTCAAACTGGATCCATAAGCATCAAGTGATCATCAAGTATAAGAAAATCACCCAGTCAACTGTAGTAACCAGATCAACAATAATAGAACCAAACCCAGAACACAACAATGATAAACAAAGATTTTAAGAGAAGTAAGCAGCTTCACCCATGTACTGCCTGCTTACAGTACGCACCCTGCTCAATTGCTCGCCTGCTTACGTACGCACCCTGCTCAATTGCTCGCCTGCTTACGTACGCACCCTTGCTCAACTGCTCGCCTGCTTATGTACGCACTGTATCCATTGAACTGCCTGCGGACCTCCGCACCTGCAACCCTTCTGTGCCTGCGTACTGGCGCACCTGAAACGCTTCGTTGCAATGTATATACGCACTTTTCTTTCACTGTACCTGCGTACCTTCGGGCATAGATGATTTCAAGACTTCAGAAATAACCCAGACGGTCAGATCTACAGATCTGAACATGTGTCGAAGAGATCTCAATCCATCAGTAGATTCGCCTTATTTAGATCTAGACATACTCCCAAGAGATCATAATATTTCAGATCTAGCCCTCATAAGATATTCAACCCAAAACATGCACAAGCCAAATGATCTCCTTTGCTTTATATAGGAAAGCTCTTCCTTAAATCATGGATCAATACCACGGGCCGACACCATAATAACACAAAACCGTCGGCTAAATACCAAAGGTTAAACATAAGAAACCCCACGTGTGCTTTTCTCTGCCTTGAAATGTGTGCACTGGGGGTATGCACCTCCTGAACGGCTGACCTGCGTATCAGGCCGTGGTCCCTTCACGGTGTACCTGCGGGTACACACTTTCTGAACTAATCTCCTGCGTACTTCTTAATTTTCAACATATTGAGAGCCTTGCCATGGGTGTTGCCATCAAGTACAACATCTGTAACATATAGCCATACCAGAAAAATAATGCCAACACTGGGGTCCAATGGGGCGAAACCTCTAAATAAAGAAGATAATCAGGCTCCACACTGAACATTTTATATCCTCCTCTGTCTATATGTCTCTGAAAGTTTCCCATGTGATAGGAATTCTAAGGTTGTGGAGGGAATCTTCTATGATGAGTCTAATTAGCCCATGATGGGCTAGCTGTTTGTAGTTTCCTTCCTTCACCTTCATGCTCATATTTATCAGTGATTGAAGAAAGAAGTAGGGTATGTTGAGTCTGTGGTGAGGAGGTGCATCTGCTCCAAACCTCAATTCTTCAAGAAGCCTAATGTGGTATCCATATAGCACACTACACCTACCTTCACATGATATGTATTTTATAAGGTGGTAGCTTACCTCATTCCAGGGGTATGGTAGGATTTCTCTCCTCACTTCATTTTTGTCTTCCATGGCCTCCACTCCCTCTAAAAGTAATTTCTTCTTTGCGGTTTGGCTATTTCGCTTGTCTTCCTTTCTTCAAGAACAATGTAAACTTTGAAACGGGAACTGATACTGTTACCCGTTTCGTAGAGATAGCAAAAAAGTGACTTGATTTTGAAAAGGGGTGATGCAGAACGAACATGTTTTTTTTAGAGCATAGTTTTTGGCACTTTAATTCTTTTATGTACATTACGTTTTAGAATCGTTTTAGAATGGTAGTGATTTTCATGCTGATTTTAAAAAGTGAGTATTCTGCATCACTCCCTTTTTTTAAAAGACCTGTTTTTTGGCTTTAAATTTTCTAATGTATAAAATGTAAATAATTATTTTGTAAATTTGATCATTTTTGAAGTGGTCGTTTTCTTCACATTTTCTTGTTTTTTATTTTCATTTTAACTTTTTTTTAGTGAGGTTGTTATTGTTTTGCATTTTTAAATTAGGAGGTCGATATTTAGAATTTTCGATATTCTACATATTTATACATCCTTAATTAATTTTTCACTCCACATGAAATAATTGTTTCTAAAAAACAATATTTTTTAACAATGGACATAAAAATAACAATTTTTAACATAAATATAACTTAAAAACTACACGTTTTGATAATTTTTTTGCTAGAATTGACATGTCAAAATCACAATTTTTATACGAAAATTTTAACTAAAAATGGTTAAATAATAGTTTTTTTAATGAATTTCATGTAAAAAAAATAATAATAATCATTTTTTTTCAAAAAATAATGATTAACTTAAAAATTAATGCGAAAATCACATATTACAAATATTGAACGTATAACAACCTTAATTGAGTGTTTCCATACATTAGTGATTAATAACTTCATAAATGAAACTAGAAATTGGTGAAGATAAATTGTGAAAACCAAGACTTACCCATTATGATCACTAGTTAAAAATGGTAGCAAGATCTTTGCATCAAAGAGGACACCATCAGGTAAGATTTTGAAAAACCTTATTTAATGTAGTTGTTAGTCTATATAGACTATGATGCTTTCTATTTTGATTTGTTAATACATTAGCTCTTCTTTGGAGGATAGAAATCTTAGCACCACTCTAGCTGGAACTCAAGTAATTGTAGAATTTCATGTTGAAGTATGTTATTTACGGTGCCGGGTTTACCTTCATATTTTTACAATAGATATGTCAATGGATATTGCAAAAATGTACCTTTTAGTATGCTTATTTAGAATGTTTATTTCTGTCTTTAAGTACATTGTTGGTTGAGAATGGTTAAGGTAGTGGCTGCAATGGATGATGCATGCAATTTCAATGTTCATTCATCCTAAACAGCTTATCACATGGATAATGGATGCATTTGTTGATTGGTCTTAGAGTAATGTCAAGTGCGTTTGGTTCCAATAAAGAACCATTGTGGTAGCTATAACTAATTGTTTTTTTAGAGTTTCATATTCAAGACATCGCCATCTCATCAGTTACAGATCTAATTATCCTCTGCGGTTCCCAATGCTGTAATAACTATTGTGTTGGCTAGTACTTTTTTTTCTGAAGAATTTTATTTCATATGCCTCTATTTTCAATAAATTTTTTAAATTGGACATATTTCTGGTTGGCAATACCCTTGGTACCTTTTTATAGTGTGTTAGATACAATACTTGAAATTAGTCTATTGTTAGTAGACAGTTCTTGTATTTTTATCTTTTAAATTATTTTTCCGTCAGGACAGGCGCATTCGTAGTAGACCGTTTGACATTACCATCGTCAATAGCTGAAATGGGTTGGTTTTATATTGTACAGATCTATTGTATTATTGCTTGAAAACCGCTGCAACGCCGAAATGTTAGTTCATTGCTTTATATCTTTAATATATTTCAGTATATGTAACCTATGCAACATGAGCTTATGGGTTTTATTATACGTTGTAGATTTGGAAATATGCCATCGGATATTTGTAAGAGAATTTTCTTAAGAATCATGAATATCCTTTCAATTTGTTGAGCACCGCCTTTTGTTTAGTGTATACTATTTAAATATATGCTTTGATTGAAGGTCTGAATGTGTGAATTTCTGTTTTATCAGTTGTAAAATTTGACTCTGTTTAGTGTAAGTGTAGGTTGCATGATGTTATTGGATTTTATTGTCTTTGATATGTAATCGTTAGGCCTAGTATTGTATCTTATGTATAAAAAAAGTGCTGAGACTGCGATAGTCCCTGCCGCGCAAGTCAAAGGAGAAATTGGAGAAATTTGGGCAGTAATAATGCATTGATAGCAGCGGTAGTCCCGTGGCCAAATTCTGCCGGTAGAAAGCTAAACAGTTAAAAATTGTCAAGGTTTTTTATAAGAGGTCATGATCATCCTTGAAAGTAAATCAACTTATTGATTCTGCTTGTAAGTAGAATAGTTAAAAATTTCCAGCAGGTTTCATGTGTCCTAACCGTATATATGAAAGAAAGGCTTGCAAAGTTTATTTTCGATGATAATAGTGATTCTCAGAATTGCCTGGTGGCTGGTCGATTCTCAGAATCAACCAGCCACCGCCCCGCCACCACCCGGGTGGTGGCGGGGCGGTGGCTGGTCGATTCTGAGAATCGACCAGCCACCCGACAATTCTGAGAATCAATTCTAGTCATAGTAATATCTACATCGAACAATGGCATATCCTGACGCACACAAACATAGATTCAAATTGAGCTATAAATTGTAAAGTTTGGAGAAATATATAGTGCAGGATGACTGTTAATATGATAGAACTTGAGAAATATATAGTGCAATTCCCTTGTACAAACATTCTCAAGTTCTATCATATGTAGTCCCTGCCGCACAAGTAAAGTTTGGAGAAATATATAGGGCAAGATGACTCTTAATATGATAGAACTTGGAGAAATTTGGTGTCGAGGATGACTGTTAATATGATAGAACTTGAGAATGTTTGTACAAGGGAATTGCAGAATATCACATAGAATGTTGGTTTATGTGAGTTGCACGAAGAGTGGCCAGGAGAGAGGATAGATCGCACGAGAATCAGAGTTAACAGGGGCGATGAAATTGGTCAAAATGAGGAGAGTGATAAAGACTATCTCCTGACATTTAGGTTGGCGGAGAAGTTTGGAGAAATATATAGTGCAGGATGACTGCTAATATGATAGAACTTGGAGAAATTTGGTGTCCAGGATGACTGTTAATATGATAGAACTTGAGAATGTTTGTACGAGGGAATTGTAGAATATCACAGAGAATGTTGGTTTACGTGAGTTGCACGAAGAGTGGCCAGGAGAGAGGATAGATCGCACGAGAATCAGAGTTAACAGGGGCGATGAAATTGGTCAAAATGAGGAGAGTGATGAAGACTATCTCCTGACATTTAGGTTGGCGGAGAATGTAATCGTTTTCAGATTTATAGATGATTTCCGCCTACTGAGTGATGGAATCGTTCAAACTCAAATTATTTGGAATTCCAAATTCTCGTGGCGTGATATCAAACAACATCTGGAGAATGATACGTATAAATTCTATTTCAAATATGAAATTATCAGTATTGGCATCACTGACTCTTCAAACAACTCATAAGAATAAGACGACTCAGAAGAAGAGGAAACAGAAGAAGAAGAATAAATAATTACTAGTGATGTAGAAGAAGAAGTGTGGGTAAATAGCAGTGTTCGTGCAACAATTGATGCATTGCCAGCCGTTATAAGTCCCCAAGAACAGGAAAGCGGGGATGTCATAATGTGCACTATCTGTCACGATACGTTTTCCACGGGAGATTCTGCAAAACAATTACCGTGCACACATAGTTTTCATGCAAAGTGCATTCTGTTATGGTTTGATCGTAAACATTTGTGTCCAGTATGCAGACGTGAGGTGGTGTTGCACCAAGACAACCTTGTTGTCCTCGACTTAAATGACAATTGAAGACTACCCTACCTCAACTTAAGTTTTCGCTAACTTAATTTTTTTTCGGTAACAATTTTTTTTTCGGTGGCCATCTAGTTTGAGGATTTTCCCATTATTCTGTTTCTTGACTCCGCCAAACAAGATTAAGAGCCAGAAGGTATTATGTAGTATTTTCCATGTTGCATTAGTAGTAGACCGTTTGACATTACCACCATCAATAGATGAAATGGGTTGGTTTTATATTGTATAGATCTATGGTATTATTGCTTGAAAACCGCTGCAACTCCGAAATGTTAGTTCATTGCTTTATATCTTCAGTATATTTCAGTATATGTAACCTATGCAACATGAGCTTATGGGTTTTATTATACGTTGTAGATTTGGAAAGATGCCACCGGATATTTGTAAGAGAATTTTCTTAAGAATCATGAATATCCTTTCAATTTGTTGAGCACCGCCTTTTGTTTAGTGTATAATATTTAAATATATGCTTTGATTGAAGGTCTGAATGTGTGAATGTGTGTTTTATCAGTTGTAAAATTTGACTCTGTTTGGTGTAAGTGTAGGTTGCATGATGTTATTGGATTTTATTGTCTTTGATATGTAATCGTTAGGCCTAGTATTGTATCTTATGTATAAAACAAGTGCTGAGAGAGCGGTGAGCTGATAAATGAAAACAAGATCATTATCGACTATTCGGCCTTCACAACATCTAGTGGAATAAATGCATGGACCAGTGGTCATTCCTATTCAAATACTGCAGCTGATTTTACAGATATCAATTCAGAAGTTCCTTATAACAATGAGCTCTTCGGAGTTAGAATCCTCGAAGATCTGGTAAATGTGCATCATGAGAAGACTGCCCATAAGTCATGCCTGCCACTGAATTTCGTGGGCCAAGTTAGTGGGTCCCCAATGAAAGTGGCTAACCATTTCGATGTTGAGGATGATTGGAAGGATTGTCCAAATTTGGGGTATGGTATAAACTTGGGTGTCCCCAGGTACAGTGATATTAATAGCAGTTGGCAGAAGAGCTCAAGAATTCCCATCGAAAAAGAAGCGAATACAAAGCCAAAGCCAACAATATTTGGGGGAGGAAGTGGAGCGTTGGAGATTCATGAGTACTGTAAGGATGGTGCCGGACATGTTACAGTATGGGCGCAAGACGACATGTGCAATATTAATGCTGCAGTTGCTTCTGGTCATCCTCAAATCTATTTTAACTAGTATGTTGTTGGGATTGAATTCATAAAGTTGCTGCTGCGCTGAAGAAAATGTTTGATTAACTTGTTTTGAATCTTTTTCCATTTTTTTAATGTAAACTTCATATATGGAGTGATGAAGTGAAAATATAGTTTTTTTTTAAGTCGAGAGGAGATTTTCTAATTATAAATCATATAAATAAAGTTGACTATTTTATATTAACAATGTTATATTTTATATCAACAAAATTTCATATCAAATTTTTAATATAAGTTAAGTTTTCGCTAACTTAATTTTTTTCGGTAACTTAAGTTTTCGCTAACTTAATTTTTTTCGCTAACTTAATTTTTTTTCGGTAACAAATTTTTTTTCGGTGGCCATCTAGTGGGATTGAAAGAAAAAAAAAACATAAGAGTGATAGCAAGTTTTATTTTCCTCTTTATTCATGGTTCCATAAGGGTTTGACCATGGTGAAAATTTTTATCATTACCCTTTCCATATGGTTCCACTTAAGGCTTTTAATTAGATTGTGGTTACACATGGAGATGCCAGTTTTATTTATGCCCTCTCTTTATGTTTCAATATAAGGCCTGATCCATTTTAAATAAGAATTGAGTTTTTATTTATACCATATTTTATGGATATATCAAAGGTTTTTTCATTTTAAAGAAAAGTGAAGTCCTATGGATATGGTAGATTTTGTTAATACCTTTTTTTTCCATGTTCATTTTTTTTTTCATGTTTTTTTAGATTGAATTCTATTTATATTTTAAAAAATAGTATAATTTAGTAAACATGAAGAGGAGTATTAGTTTTATAAGGCTCATAATTGTTATGGTGATTATATGAATAATTATTATATCTAATAGTTGGATTTGGTTTATGGAATTAGGAAAAATGTTGTTATACTCCTAGAGGTCAGAGGCCCCGAGGAATTCGGCAAATGTTGTACATCTCTAAAGTATGTTGTAAAATGTTGCTTTGTCCCTAAAGTATGAGCCTCTCTACAATTTAGTTTGAGAACTTAGTATGGGGTCAATGTATAAGTGTTAGATGGTTAAATGTTAGATATGTAAGAGATGTGAATATCTTTTAAAAGTTAGGCTCATAAGTATACATGCTTAAATGTTAGATATGTAAGAGTTAAATATGTGAATATCTTTTAAAAGTTAGGCTCATAAGTATACCTTATTTTCTTCCCAGTGGTTATACCTTGTTTCTTTCAATAGCCCTTGCAATTATTTCATAAAAAGTAGTTGTAGTAAATTTATATAGCAACATTGTAGCCCTAGTAATAGATTTATTTTCTACAAATAGTATATTTGTTGAATTGAATTTTTGCAGACATAAAAAACTAGTTTTATCATTGTAAGAATTTTTAATTGTTAAATTGATTTTAAACTATTGTACATATTAGTATTAATTGTTGACTAGTTTAATTGAGCCAATTATAGTATGTAATTACCTCTATATCACTTGTTAATAATTGGTAATTGTTAATAATTGGTAAATTCACTTAGAGACCATTAAACGTGAAATGAATAGCCAAATCGAAAGCTCATGACACAACATTGATATATACAGTAGATTCTATATGAGAGATTGTAGGAGCTTGTCACGTGCAATAGATTTGGATTATTGATCCGACCATTAATTCAATGGATGGTGTTTGACATGAAGAGATTGAAATATGTTACTCATGAAGTAGATGGTGGGATTGAAACAAAAAAAAACAGAGCACCGTTCATGTTGATGTTATGGTTGAGAACATGTTGAATTTATACTTAGAAAAGAAAAATGATATTCTACCAAAAACATTAATGTGTTTTTTTCCTCATAAACAATTTTGTTTGGCACATAAAAATTTGGTTTTACTAGCATTTTTTTAAAAGTTTGAAAATTGACCCTAAAAAAAAATCATCGTTCCAGTATCATCACTTTTTCGTTTGAAGCTATATTTTGCACAAAAATTTCGTAGTCACTGCCATTTTTAAAACATGTTCAAAATTGACCCCTAAAAAATAAAATCATCGTTCCAGTATACACACTTTTCATTTTTAGCACTGTTTTTGATGTTTTTTCGGGGTTTTTTGGCCAGAGTTCCCATTTTGAGTTTATAGTTCCCGTTTCAAAGTTTACATTGTTCAAGGCACTCCTAAGGGAAGTGTGGTAATTATTATTATGAGTTCAAGGGTGAGCTCTTTGGAGAGGCCTCGCATGACCACAGTGGCATGGGTTCTGGTCAATGGAATGAGGGAGAGAGAAAAATCTCTAGCTAATTCATCATCATACCCCCTCAATTTCTCAAAGTACACCATCCAATTATGCCTTGTGAATATTTATAGCACAAGAAGGTGTTGGCGAATCCTCATAGTGTTGATGGGATCCCTTCTATTAAACCCCCCTATCATTTTGTCTGGTGAATGGAGGAGTAGGGATGCATGATACAAAATTTTAATGAGGGAGGAAATGGGACTGAAATTTATGTGACTACAATTCCCTTATACAACTATCAATTTCAATCAAACTATAAGATTTTTTGTTCCTTTTACTTGGAAATGTGGGAGGAAATGTAGAGCCTACCTCCTTACAATGCTTGATGTAGCCAACCCCTATGTTTCCTCATCTAAAATTTCTCACTGCCAATCCTGTAGACAGTTGACTATATCCTGTAGGATTCTTGTGGGATCCTGTAGGATTTCCTATAGGATGTCCTTCATAGGAAAAAAATAAGTTTTTCTCTCCTGTAGGTTGCTTGAGGGTCGAGAGCAACTTTGCTAGAGTGAGCCTTGATAAGATGAATGCATATATGCATGGGGATCAATGTTTATTTCCTCTTATGGTCGAGTTGAGTGAGGTTGTGTTCTGGCAGCCGATGTACGAATTTCTTTTTTTGGGCCGTTGGTCCCCACTACCACTTCATCATTCCCCTCACCCTATAATCAAGGCCCACTTAAGGCATCCGTAGTCTTAACTGTTTTCGACCTCACCCTCCTTTTCCTTTACTTGACTGTTGCCACATGTGTGGGGACTAATTTTTTTTTCCTCTTTGACTAAACAAAGGTGGCCAAGTTAACCAAACACTTTTTGCTTATAAACCAACTCGTTCACAATCTTTACATCTTTTGATTACATTATGCAAATGAGAGAGTGAAGTGAGATACTTACCTATGGTAACAATACCTTGCTGCAGTTTGTTGAAGAAATGAGGTTTTTGTTGTATGTTGGCTGCATGTGATCTCTCCTTCTTTTCTTTTTATTATCCTTTGATGATTTCCTTGATGTGCAGGTACCCGGTGTTGAGGAGGATGGTGTTGCTTCTGCCCTAGAGATTCTTCTACCGTTGTATCTCCATGCTTGAAACTTGCTGCAAATTATCATTTTTTTTTGTGGGATAGGCTGCTACAGGATTTCCTACAGGATGTCTTGTAGCTTCTTCTCCCTCAAAATTTTTAATCATAATCTACTACTGGGACTTGAGGATGATGAACATGGACATAGAGGAGGTCTATGGGTGTGTGAATAATGAAAAATAATCTTTAGGTTCTGTTCCCCTTTGCCTTCTGTCTCATTTTTTTCTCTGTGTTTGTTTTTTGAAAACTATAAAAAAATTAAAAAAACTAATTTTTTAATGATGAATGCAGGGACGATTAAGGTGGAGAGAGGTATGGTAATGAGATGGTGTTGTAGTAATTTTTTTTTTTTGACACGAGAAGGTCATTTCCTTGCCTTAGGGTTACTTTCTTTAGGATTCCCAAGCCACTAGAATTCCTACATGATCATCCTGTAGGTTTTCAGGGGATCCCATAGGTTTACAGTGAATCTTGTAGAAAACACAGAACCCTTGAAAACTGAGGCAAATGAGTGAAAAAATGAAAGGAATGTTGGAATGATGAAGGATAATGAATGGAGAAATAAAAACATGACTGGAATAGGTCCCTTTTGGTTCTCCTTTGCTCTTTGAGCATCCTTCTACTGACCTACAAACAACATTTTCATATTTTTCTTTTCTCTTTTTTATTTTTATTTTTTATTTTTGAAAACAACTAGTCTACCTCAAAGAGGTTTTCATCCTAGCTACTTGTCTTGGGTGCCGCAAGAGAAGTTTTCACCTATATATATTTTATTTCTATTTTTTTTTGTGTGTTTGAAACCATTGGGCCACCTCAAGAGGTTTTCAACTCAATTGTGGGACTCAGGCACCTCATGGAGGTTTTCACCAAAGTCTCCTTATTTTCTCTTTTTTCTTTTCTTAGCGACTTGATGAGGCAGGAGCTGAGACTTGCTCCACCACCATCATTGTTTCGTTGATACAATCAATGAACTCTTTCTTTGACAATGGCCTTTTGTAAACTTTCAATCTGTGCCGATTAACAAGTAAAGGAATGGCCTCTGCATCTATGGTTATGATCTACACTAAACCATTATCATGATATCTCTCTATAACATAAAGCCCTAACCATCTATTCCTTAACTTTCCCTTAAGTATTTATATCTAGAATCATATAACAAATCCCAATGACCCTCTTGAAATTTCTTATTATTGATGTTCTTATCATGTCAGATCTTCCTCTGAATTTGGGTTACCTCTGTGTGTAGGAGGGCCTACTTTCTGAACTCATCTAAACCATTCAACTAGACCAATCTCTCTTTTTGTGTGCTGCTGAGATGTAGATCTAGTTGGGCTGCCATCCTCAATGTATTATATTCAAATTCAATGGAAAGTAGGGCCTTCTTCTCATAGACCAACTCATAGGGTGTGAATCCAGTGGTGGTCTTCCAAGTGTTATTATAGGCCCAGGTGGCCTCAACTAGTCTATCTGCCCAATATTTCCTGCTGCCGATAACCACTTTAGTCAGGATGCCCTCCAATGCTCTGTTGGTCACCTCCACTTGCCCATTAGCTTGTGGGTGATAGGGAGTGGAGGTTACATGCTTGATCTTGTGCTGGCTTAACAAGTCTTCAATCATGTTGGAGGTAAATTGGCTACCTTGATCAATGAAGAGTTCTCTAGGGTACCCAAACTTGTAAAATACCTTCTCCCTTAAGAATTCAACCACCTTCTCCTCTATTGTTGCCTTAATTGCCTTGGTTTCAACCCACTTAGTTAGATAGTGAGTGCACACAATGAATCCATGCCCCACTTGTCAAATGGCTCGAAAGTCACTTGAGGTTGCAGAGGCATTTCATCTCTTGGAGTAGGTTTTCCCATCCTTTGGCATCGATCACACTAACTAGTATATCTTTTCACATCCTAATGAAGAGTGGGCCAATAATAACCAACTTGTAACACCTTAAATGTTGTCCTCTTTGCTGCAAAGTGACCTCCGCAAGGTCCATCATGACAGGTCAGAAGGATGCCAAAGACTTCCTCCTCCCTGACACACCTTCTTAGAATTTGATCCAGGCCTAGTTTGAAGAGGTTTCCCCCAATCCAAGCGAAGGGGGCGCTCTTCCTCACAATCTTGTTTTTCTCTTTGGAGGACAAGTTCGGTGGGAATTTTCCAAATACCAAATATTTTTCTATGTCAGAAAACCATGGAGAGAGAAGTGAAATGACGAATAAGTTCTCATCCAATAACTGATCATCAACCATTCCTTCCTTGCCTGTAGGAAAAGTTAATCTAGACAAAAAATGTGCAACAACATTTTCCTTGCTAGGCTTATCAACAATAGTTAGATCAAACTTTTGTAATAAAAGTAACCATCTAATAATTCGGGTATTCACATCAGGTTTATTCATTAAATATTTGATTGCAGCATGGCCAGTATGTACAGATGTTTGATAACCTGTAATGTAGTTCCTAAATTTGTTCACTAAATGCACAATAGCCAGGAGCTCCTTTCCGGTCACTGTGTAGTTTAGTTCGGCCTTTGACATATTCTTATTGATAAAGTAAATGGCATAAGGAAATTTTTCATCTATCTGGCCCAGGGCTACTCCTATGGGTTTTTGTGAGATATCGGCATGTATATGAAAAGGAAGGGCCCAATTTGGGCCACAGAGAATTGGTGCAGTGGTTAACTTGTCCTTTAGGGTGTCCAGGGTCTCTTGACAGGATGTTGACCATACAAACTCAGATTCTTTGGCCAAAAACCCATATAAAGGAGAAGCTAACTTGCTGAAGTCTTTTATAAACCTTCAGTAGTATCCAGCTAACCCTAGGAAGCTTCTAACATCTCTCTACATTTGTGGAGGTGGGACCCTTTGGATGATAGCTATTTTGTTTGGGTACACCTGTAGACCTTGCTGGGATATTGAATGACCTAGCACAGTCCCTGCAGTCATCAAGAATTCACATTTTTTGGGACTGAGAGACAAGTTGATTTCAATGAATTTGTGCAGCACCTTACCTAAGTTGGGTAGAGCCTCTTGGAAATCACATCCATAAGTTGTAAAATCATCCATATAAATATCTACCGCATCATCAACTAACTCGACAAAGATACTCAAGACTGCTCTTTGGAAATTGGCAGGAGCATTGCATAGGCCAAAAACAAGGACCCCATAGGTGAAAGTACCCCAAGGACAAGTGAAGGTGGTTTTATCTTGGTCTTCTAGGATGATGTAGATTTGATTGTACCCACTGAATCCATCTATAAAAGAGAAAAACTTTCTCCATCCCAGGCTATCTAGCACTTGTTCGATGAAAGGTAAAGGGAAATGGTCCTTCTTTGTGGCTTTATTTAACTCCCTGTAATTGACGAAAATCCTCCACTTACCATTTTTCTTTGGAACCAACACCAAAGGAGAGACCCATTCACTGTCTAAGATAGGGTAAATGAATCCTCCATCTAATAGCTCTTGCAGTTCTTCTTTGACTATATCTTTGAGAGATGGATTCATCCTCCTTTAGGGTTTTTGGACTTGTTTGCAACCTTCTTTTATATGAATGTGGTGAGTACACACCGAGGGGTTCACTCCCTTCATTTCTTTGTGACTCCAAGCAAAGGAATCCAGATGTTCCTTTAGCATATTGCACAACTTTTTTTCTTGGTGAACAGAAAGAGATGGGTTGATTTTCAAATCTATCTTGGGGCCAAATTCTATGGTTTCAACACGGATAGGGTTGGAATCAGATGAGCATAGATCAATCTGATGGTTTTTTTGGGTTTCCTTTACTACTTATTCTAAGGACAATGTACTAGGAGTTGGACTTTGGAGTATGTGTTCAATTAAATCATCTTCATCCTGTTGTCACCCTCCCACGGTTATTTCTAAGGTATTGAGTTGGGTGGAATAAACTTCATCTTCTTCCTCCTTTTCCAGCCAAAAATCTAAGTCATGTTCTAGAGATAGCTGAGCAGGAGGGTATATGACTAACTGCTTGGACATATACCCATTCTTGATAGTCATATTTCCAGCCCTGCAGCTAATGTAGGCATCGACAATGGTTAACTAGGGCCTCCCAAGGATGCAAGGGTAACCAATAAGCTTATCCTTAGGGTGGAGAACTAGGAAATCTGTAGGGTATTCCCAAGAGTCAATGGAGACCATCACATCCTCTATAATCCCCTCAGGGGTCACTGTGGAGTAGTCTATAAGTTGCAGGATTTTTGTGGTCTTTGTCAATGAAGCCTGGAGGTTGAGCTTGAGCATGGTGTCCTTGGTTATCACATTAATGGTAGCCCCAAGGTCGATAAAAGTGTGTGGGATAATGGTTCCATTAATGTGCACATCTACTACAGGGCTTACAGGGTCCAAATACTTTCGACAGATTACCTGCCCCAGCATTAAGTTAGACAACTGTCCAATGAAATTAATGGTAGGGGCATATTTTCTTCGCCTCCCTGGATGTTTGAAGCACTTCTCCTTAACCAACTTCTTGTAAATAGGCACATATTTAATATCTTGGAGAAGTGGAATCTTGACACATAGGTTTTTCAATTCTCCTAGAAGTTTAGGGTCTTCTCGAGTAGGTTGGAGTGGTTGGGTTAATATCTTAGGAAAGGGTGGTGGATTTACTTTAGGCATGCTTTCCTCTCTTTCTTGCTCAACCTCCCTAGGTGGAGGTAGAGGTTGGTTGCCTGAGAGTACTCTCCTAGATCTTAGGTTGATTTCCTAAATTTCCACAGCATAAGCTGGATAGGTTGTCTCTCCATTGTATACTTGTTGTTCATGTCTGTTGTTCGGGTTCAGATTTGGCTGGGCAAGCATCTAGGGTTGTTTAGGTGGATCAAAGTGTAAATTATGTGGTTGAGTAGGTGGTGAAGGTAATAAATATGGATCATTGTTGTATGGGAGCCTCAACCCCTAGGGTGGTGCATTCCACTGAGGTTGTGGTGGAGCATATGGTTGAAACGACTGGCTGGATGGTTGGGAATGATATTGAGGTGCAAAGGACCAAGGAGGAGGTGTAGACCAGGAAGGGTGGGAAGGGGGCCCCCAAGAAGGTATGGATGTGGTCTGGTTGGCGTAACCTTGCATGCCCTGCTGGTATGGCTTAGGCCCATGAGGTCTCCTTTGGTTTATGTAGCAGAGTTGTTCAGTTACCCCTTCAGCTCCTTGATATATGAATTTTAGTCCAGGAAGAGAAGGGAACTTGTATGTGGAGTAGTTTTCTTCACAGACTGAGCATATTTCAATCGAATTCAATGGAAATTCATTCCTAGGGTGCTTCCTGGTGCATCTAGGGCAGAAAATGGCTAAGGCTCTCTCCACTGCCTCCTATTTTCTCTTAATGTGCATAGTGTCCATATGTAGGGCAAGGGTTTGCAACATCTCACTCTTGAAATCCTCCAGCATGTTTCCAATTTCACCCTTGATGGATGAATTGGAAGAGGATGGAATGACCATAGGTTGACTAACCCTACCATTTTTCCTAGCTGCCCTAGAATGGTTTCTAAAGACAATCTTGATATCCTCATAAGGTAACTGGTAGATATCCCCTACTGCTAACAAGTTTAGGGTATCTAGAATATCTTCCCTTACTCCTCTAAGCAGGACCAACTTCTGTAACTCAAGCTCAAGTGTGCACCTGGAACTTTTGTAGCTAAGCTGGAATCTTTCTTCATAATCCTCTAGGGATTCATCATGCCCTAAGGTCACCCTAAAAATTTCCTCTTTAGTGTATTCAGACCTATAGTAGTCTCGATACTTTTTTTCGAAGTTCTGCTGCATCTAAGCCTAAGTTGTGATGATATCTCCAGGTAAACCCATTAACCAAAGCAAAGTTGCATCCTTGAGAGTGGATGTAAATAGTTTCAACTTCTGCTCATCATTGGTGTAGTCATAAGTTCGGCATATGACAAAAAACTCAAACAAGAAAGTGTTTGGAACTTCTGAGGTCAGGCCAAGGAAATGAGGAAGGGAGGAGGGGCTTATATTTTTCATCTTAGTATCCCCATTGGTTTCTCTAATGGGGAAGGCACCCTAAACTCTTTCTCTATTTCCTCTATCATTTCTGTTTTCAGCCATTGGTTCAATAGGAATGGGTCATTCTTCTTCTTCTTCCCTTGTAGGCTCTTCAAATATTTATGGTTTCTCACCTAAGGGTTCCTCTAGTTCACAACCCTCGAAGAAGAGGGAAGGTTGGTTGTTTGAAGCAATGGGGGTATCTGGAAAAATTTTCCCTAAGTTATCCCTATTCCTACGAGGCATGAATTTTGTTTTGTTTTGTTTTGTTTTGTGTCTTTTACAAACTTCGAAAGTAATTGTAGAATTGAAAATGCTGACTAAATGAAAACCACTGACTGAATGAAAAATTAACTGCTTGATTGAAATCTTACTTGCATAATGGAAATGAAAGCAAAGAATGCATAAAAATGAAGAAAAATAAATTACTTTTGTAGAAATTTAACTAACAGAAGAATATCAGAAAAAAGAAATGGAAGAAAGAAAGCAATAATTACATATTACTCAGACACCTCCCCAGCAACGGTGCCAAAAAGTGATGAGCACCAGTATTGCATCAAGGATGCTGCAACTCCTAGGGCTACCAGCTTTACTTTATCAACCCGGATTTTGTACAAACTTGGAGGTGAGAGTGATGTATGCACAACTAAAAGTTATGGTTCTTCCTTTTTTCACTGTTCATCTAGCGAGAGACCACTAGGGTTTTCAAGCCAAACTTCTATGGATGCAGAAGAAGCTTGATTATTGATGAGAGAAAGATAAATCTACTCTAGGAGAAAACTTCTCTACTACAATAAGGAAAACGACTGAAATCCAATGCTAAAAACACACCATTTCCTAACTAACTACTGAGAAACTATGCTTTACAAGAATGCCAAGGTAACATGTATGAATTTCTACTATCCTATGCATGGAAGTTCAAAACATCAAAAATTACTACTGTACATGTAAATGATTGAAATAAATCTATTTTTTTCTTTTTGTTCCTTTTATGGAAAAACAATTGTGAAAGCTAATTTCTTTTGGTAATATGCCATGTGGCTTAGGGATGTTGGTGGATGGTTGGATGGTTTAGGAGACCCTTATGTGACCTTCTATGGCTTCCTAGAGGTTTTCCCTCAATTTGGTCTCAAAACAGGCCACTATAGGAAAACCTACAAGATGTCCTAAAAACCTACAGGATTCCATGTATTTCTACATGATATAGCCGAGAGAAAAGTGATGGGTGCTAAAGGTGATGGAAGTCTTAGGGAAGGTGGTTTGTGGGTGGAATGGAGTGAGAAAATACCTAGGATCACTCAAAACTCAAAACCAAGGTTGGGATGTGGTTGGATTTTCTCAAATTGCTTGGAGGCATTTCCATGAAAAATGATGAAATTGGTGAAGGTCTTAGTGAAAGAAAGGAATGGTCATGGATGGATGAATTTGGAAGGATGTTTCTTGCTATGAGATCTCTCTCTACTTCTGAAACACCTGCTCTGCATCAAACATTGATATTTGCCAAGAAATCATGTAAACAAGAAGAATTTTAGTAAGCTAGAAAAAGAGAGTTTAATGAGCTAGCTATCTACTTCATGCATGAGGAAAATTTACAGAATAAGATGAAATTATTGATGCAATCTACTGTAATACTAGATATGGAAGGAGTGGTAATTAAATCCTACACTTGCAAACTGATCAAATGCTGGTTCAAGTACAACAAACTCTAAATTCTATGAGAATGTAGAATTCTGTCATTTTGGGGCTGCATAGGGGTCCTTTCCTCAAATCATGATCCCTAAAGGAAGAGGTGAGGCCAAAACACCTACAGATATATTTTTTATGCTCATTTTATCCCTTCTAACCTATTTCTAAAGTAAGTCACAAATGGAAGCAAACTAATAAACAAACTAGTCAAATCTACACTACTTGCAATGAAATACTTCTAAGGACAATTTAACCATGAATCTATGAAATTAATCTAAGCATACAGATACAAGAAGAGGAGCCTTTTCTTCTAGGGATGGGCCCTAACCCAAGAGCTTCATCCCTCTAAGTTAACTCATTTTTGGATCAAGAGAAAGCTCATTCTCATTATGAAACATAAAGTTACATGGGAATGTCTTCCATAAGTTTGGAGCTCGAAAATAACTAGTGTTTTTACAACAAAAAATAGAATCCTAATGAGGCTCTAGGCCTCTCTATTTATACAAATGAAGTATCCAATGACTTCCTTAAATCTAAGGAGGCTTGTCTCCCAAACGTGAGATGAACTAACTCTTTGACTATCACTTTCTTGGCTTCCTTTTGATCTCCATGACTTGGTTGCTTGTACACCGAGTTGGCGTGATTGATGGAGGAGTATTCAAATGAGGGAGGAGTAAATGAGGAGGATTTACCTCCTACAGTCTCTCTCCCTTGTCCCATTTGATTTTCAGAGCTTAATATTGCCAAAATTCCCTGATTTTCTTTAACAAACATACATTCAGCACACATTAGTCCACTAGGCATAATATCTCACTTTGACTCATCTCATTAAACAAAATATAATCAAAACATGTAATGAATTGTGAGAAGAGTTGATTTTACTAAGCTAGGAGGTGAATTAAGGTCAATATAGTTACCTAATGATGAGGCTCATCAATGATGAGATGAATCCAATGCATCGATAATAATCAAAATCCAAGTTGTCTAAAGAGAGATATTAGTTTTTGAAGTTGCTGGTGGATTTTGTGGGTGACAAGTCATGTAGGATTGTATTTTTGGACAGTTTTACAAGCCCACCTTGCATATTTGTTGGAGCCCTTGAGAAGGCTATATATTTAGGTCATATGTGAGGTTATTTTTAGCAAGTGCATCTTCAATCATGTATTAGCTTTGCATTTGAAGTGTGGATATGAGGCAAGATAAAGGAGACCATAACCAATTTTTTAGAAGGGTTCTCTCAGTGTTTTGGTGAAAATTCCTCTATGGAGAAGGTCAGGGCTCTAAGGAAACTAGGAAGGTGCTTAAGGGAAGACTTGTGGGTATTTTTTTGTGTCTCTCCCTTGCAAACTAGGCTGCAGTAATTGAGGTGAGTTAGATCATTGTTTTGTGCATGGTTTTGAAGTTGTATATCTTTGTTTACAGGGCCACGGTTAGGGACTGCTACAAAAAAAGTTTGGAGGAGAATTTTATAGGGCTACGAGGCCTAGAAAGTTCCTCTTAACCAAGTCACAATCTTCTCTAAGGGAAATGAAGAAAAACAGGGGTATTTCTTATTGTATTGGGGTTTTTAGAATGTTGAAGTGGGCATATTTCTTTAGGTATAAATTGAGTATTGTAGGGAGATTTGTGGAGGTTCCCAAGCCCTACAACATCACCTTGGATACCTAGGAACCTTCATCTGAAGTAAGAAGCCTATTTGGAGAATATTATAACACTGGTGTAGGGTTTTTGGTGTGCCTTAACCAGACTAGTACATGCAAAAAGCCCTAGGCAAGAGGGGAACAACAGGGAGTTTCATATGGTCTCTAGGTAATGGTTGGGTGCTAGGTGGATGGCTGCTCGAGTAGAGGACTGATAGGTGGAGGCTTTTAGAAACCAAGAGGAAGAGTCTCTTGGGTGTTGGATGCCCTAAATAGGAGCATATGCTACAACAAGGATTGGTCACTTGTGGTCTGATGGAGGGGAGTGTGAGAGTGGACCAAGGATGGACAATGCATTATGAATTTATTATTTTTTGGAGGAAAACATGATAGTTCCCAAGTTGGAGCCTGATGTGCACCATCTTCATGGACTTAGGTGGTTTCTAGAGTGCTAGAAGAAGAGCTGAAGGGTCTGATCAACCATGAGTAGTTTAGGTAGGCCTAGAATTTTCATGTGGAGAAGGACATCTACAACAAAATATGGGAAGTCCTCCTAGCCCATGTTCATTATGGGAGGTGGACATCTTGCAGTGATATGTAGCAGTCCTCCATTCCCTATGTTAGTCTTCGTTAGAGCGACATAGGAAGACTATAGTGGGCTAAAGCCCCTGAGTATCTGAGGAGCTACAATGGGCAGCTGACAATTGTTTACAAATGGAGTTGCGAACAACTCAACAAGAGTCTTGATGTGTTTTTCCCTTGATAGACTAAGAAAAACTAATGAGAAGATTGGGTAACCGAGTTTCAGTGATGAGATGGACAAGGATCTTTGATAGAGGCAGTGTTGTATATCGGAAGCTGAAGGATTAGGAAGGTATAAGGTATGACCGAGAGTAGTTATGATTGCACACTACATCAACCAGATGACCATAGTACCTTGTTTAGGGTATTTTGGTTGTCAATGGACTGACACCAAGCCTTAATTTAGTATTATTGTGCTAGTGGATGTATGAGGGCCATTATCCCTGGTATGGGAGCCCTAAAATGTTGTATTATTCAGTTGTGTTAATATAAAAAAGTTAGGTTATTGTACATAATTTATGTAAAAATTTGTGTATATTTTGTTCCTTGTTAGATTTACTATTGTTTATACTTCATTATGCAAAGTAGCTTCATTGTGATTCTTGGTTTGGTAGCTTTAGGGATTTAAGATTCTATCCCAGACACCAGAGTCATGGAATTCAATAACCCATGCTCACTCCTCACTCCCTTCTTTATTCCCAAAATTTTTCTACTTTTTTCATGAAATTTAAACATGGGGAACTTGCCTATTGGCTTGTATATTCCATCACTTTATTTGAGTTGGATGGCTTTCTATCCTATAGACCTTGAAAGTTTCCTCTAGTAGGCATCACCTTTAGGACATGTAGATTTTCTTTAGTGGAAGTATCCCCCCCATTGTTTTTCTATTTGTCATTATTTTTTCCTTCCTCCACTACTCATGAAGAAGCCAATTTGTTGTTGGTTATAGAGGGGGCTTTGCCAAATTTGGATGAGTTGGGGTCCCTTTGCTTGTCGTGGCTCCCATTACTACCTCCTCTCTTCTGCTTGGATTCATACTTGGACCACAATGTACTTTGCATGAGGTTAGGCTTGGCAGGTTGTAATATGCTCACTGATTATGGGTATTTTTAATTTGGGCATGCCAACCCTTGGTTGTGGTCTCCCTTTTCACTAGTTAATATATAGCATTTGAGATATACTCTATTTCATCATCACTTCTATTCATTATTCATTATTTATACCATTATGGATATCTTTACTATGTTATCGTGCATGAATCAGTAAGGAGTTTCCTTTTAGTCAGTATCTGATTATGTTTTCTCATTTTAGGCATGTGGGCTCATCTACTTGCGGAAATAAATTATTCCTTGGATTATGGGCAAAATTCTCTATGTGCTAACCAATAATTTCATCATATCATTAAAGTGTTAAGAAATGGTAATAAAACATAGGGCCTAACCCATAAGTCCTAACCATAATCCTTAGGGTTTACGTTGATCAGCTAGGGTTTTATATCCAAACCCTAGATCCATATAAACCCTAGAATCATAGTCCTATGGTTTTATCCATAAACCCTAGATTTTTCTTGTCCTTATACACTTAGGGTTTATAAACCATAAAATTACAAACCCTAGATATTCAACCTAGGTATTTAGTATTAATTATGAAAAACCCTACAGCTTTGCCAAGACATGTAGTCTTTAAACCATACACCCTCGCAAACACAATATACATTATATAACAAAATCAATATTGAAAAATTATCACACGAAGTACTTTAATCAAGAGTACAAATTTCAGAACAAACTGTACCAATGAGCATAAATTGGGAAAACACTTTAACACAGTCATTAAAAGAACAACATAATTATGCCAAGGAGTTCAATACCAATGGTTATTTTATTATTATACTAGCAATACTAGTTTCTTGATCCTTTTATCTAAAAGATAAAAAATCAAGTTGAACCTGATATCTTCAAGTTTATATAATGACTGTAAACCCTAGACAGTAGAAATCTTCATTGTTGACTTTCTTCCTCAATCCTAGGATTTAGTGTATAAACCTTGGAATTTTCTTCAAACCTTTAGATTAGTTAGGGTTTGAAATTGGTTGGTTAGGTTTTTTATTCCAAACCCTAGACTTACATCACTCATCTCTAGGGTTCCAAACCCTGATAATGCTCAATCTTGCACAACTTTCTCACTCCTAGGGTTCAATCCATAAATCCTTCAGGCCCTTGCCAAGGTTATAAACCTGAAACACTCACAACCCTAGGAATGGCTCAAAACTTGCTTCCAAACCCTAAGTACACATATTAATTTGGTTCATTTAAGAAGATATAACTTATCAATGAGGAGTCATCATCATGGATAAAGAGTGACATCATCAACAATAGATCCTTTAATGTTGTTGATGATGCGTTACTTACCAAGACAATTTTCTTAGTTATCCAAAGCACTCAAAACTATAATGGCTTATAGATTTTTAAACTAAGCAGGGAAAAAATGCCAATTTTCTCAAAATTAATAGACTATTTCCAAGTCCAAGCCAAAATCCTATTTTATCAAGTCACATAACATCCTACATTAGGGTATAAAATAAAACACCTATTTATTTCAACAATGCATTCACATAATGTTATTTCAATTATATTTTTATAATTTTTACCAAATATACCTAATATTACACTCAATTAGAAAAAAAAATTATTATGTCAAATATGAATTTATTTTGTTGTTTGAATATGTGATTGTTGTGTATGAGTGTCTTCACATTGGTAAAAAAAAGTGTAGTCTTCTTTTCCTATATGTTGTTTCTAAAAAGTTTGCACAAATATGACATTTGTGCTCAAATTAGAGCTGAAACTTCTCTTTTATAAAGAAAGTTTTGAAAAGAGTTGAAAGTAAAGAGTTAACATATCAGTTTCATCTTTGAACGCAGAAAATTGAAGATGATTCAATGCCAAATTTCGGCATCGAATAAATACCATGCACATGATGAGAGACTAGCTGATGAGAAGAGCTTGCTTAAATTTGCATGTCCATGTAATGATTTTCATGGTGGGAAGATGAGAAAAAGAAGTGTGATTTTTAAACATATGCTAAAATATGGGCATAGCAGTATAAGCCCTTTCCCTCAAAATTGTTATCTAGATAGGATAGAATTGCACAGCATGAGAGATGTAGATGCACCAAAAATAGATTGATGAAGAGGAAACAAACAAAAATTGATCTGGATCTCTTCAACTACAATCCAAGATCTTTTACTTGTATGATATTAGAAGAATTACATTTAAAGGAGAATAAACAACCACATGTGCATGCTATAAAGAAGAGGAAACATAATAATGATCAACAAATCAAGAACACAACACATTGATAACAAAGTTCATCTAGTGTGGGATACCACTCCGGACCCAGTGCCAAGAGAGTGGAGGCCGCTTCATATAATTGCTACAAATGATGATGATGTACATGGAATTTTCTTTGTCATAACAAGGAAAAATACCCTCAACAAGAGTGGCGTGTCTCTCCACGAGACATTCTCCCTACATGAACTCTCACTCAAATGGGATTTCCTTCATCATGACAAGCTAAACAAATCTCACATGATGTGGCATACAAGTATCCCTCAACATAATGGTAATCGGGGATCTCAACAATAAAGACATCATCTAAGCAAATCAAGAAGAAAGACATGGAGTAACTGCATCATATACCTCCAATTTCGAAGATGACCAGAAAATTCCTAGCTCAGTGGATAAAATGGACTACATCACTAAATTCCAAGTGATGAGTGGTGTAAAATCAACTCTAAACTTGTCCAATTCTGACATTATCAACTATTGGACCCTCTGGAATCTTGAAAAACCCACCCACCCCAATTTTAAACAATGCATATTGCATATGATAAATATAGCGTGGATGTTACAAATGTTGGGTTGTTTTTATTGTAATGGTGTATATGAGTGGTGGGTTGTTATAACCATTAAATAACAAACCCAACCATCATACTATATTCGTTGGTGTTTGTTTTTACCATATGACTTTTGTGATATAACCATTAAATAACAAACGTTGCTATATTCGTACATGTTAATGGATATATTCATTCATGGTTTTTTTTTTTGGTTAATGAAATAACGATATTTTATATTGGCTTGTTTTCATATTATTTTGATAATCATATTTTAATATATGGTTTTTCTTATATATTTTTTGTTTAAATATATGTTTTGTTTTTAATGGAATTTTTAATATATATGTGTTTTTTTTGTCCTTTTTTTTCAGGTGCAAGAAGCCAATGATGGAGTGCCATGTGTCAATGGCTTACGGGATGCCATGTGGGTCCCACTTACTGACTGGGATGCCATATGGGACACTCTGGGCCTCTCTTTTTCCCTGTCTTTTCAAACTATATAGAGTTATAAGTTGGTCATACGAACTCAGATTTGAGTGTTGTCTATGCCACGAGAATCGTAATGATGAACACTGCAAATTGGTGTTGGTTTGGCTACATTTTGAAGAATTTTATTTTCGAGCCTTTCCATAGCCACTACTGGATTTTGAGTGTGTCTGGAGCCACCTGGATCACAAATGAAAATGTAGGAACCTCTGATGAAGGGATTGAAGTTGAGAGAATGTTGAATGAGGGTTTCAAGGATGAATGGCAGAAGTAGATAGGACTTCCATGGCATATTGAAATTATACACCTTAAAAAGAGACTCTGAGGATTAATCTAGTTTATCCTAAATCAACCTAATTAATAGTGATATTATAAGGCCATATCCAATAACTCATGAGGAAAAATTTCAGAATTGTGAACATGCATCTAGGCAACGTGTAGTATGCAAATATGGTCACTATAAATATTGTGAAGAGTTGTATATGTGATAGTCTCTTCCAAGAGTGATTTTTCTCATGAAGATCCCTTCTACTTAACACCTGACAAACCTAAAAACTCAGTCCAACACTAATTTTGCATAAGAATTACATACATGACAATTTTCTCTAGGAATGATCCTCTAAGAATTTATATTGAGTTTGTAAGTCATCTGCTTATGTTGGGAATTTTTTTTTATATCACATGTCTTCCCATCATGTTTCCTCATTACAAAGAACATAATAATAAGAAAAAAACAATAAAATTTAATAGACCTGCCACTACAATACCATCAATCCTCCCACTAGTTGAATATTTTATTTTTCTTTCACTGTGGGAAATCTTTCCTAACAATGAATTATGCCTAGGGCTTGTTGGGGATGATGGAGAAATATAACTGTCACAAATGTTCATGTGTATTAATGCATATGTTCTTTTCCCAATAATGAAAAATAAACATGGATGGGCCCTGGTTTGTTTTTGGAATAGGTCAGCCCCTGTTTGAAATTTTCACATTATAGCTCAATCTAATGCCTTCATTGCAGCTTCCTTTACACCAATATATAGAACATACATATACCTAGATGAAATGAATGTTGGTAATAGGTCATCTCCAACATTATTTAGTTTTTCTTCTCATGGATTAATCATAAAATACTATGGTTGTTCTCCAAATCCACAACTTAAGGACTCTTTAACAACTCAAAAACTCCTTGCTTTGATTGGATCTGATGTTGTCTCCCAAAATGAATGTGAGGGGTTAATACTAAAAACCCATATAAATGCATCCCAATATTTGATTCCTATTCATACTTTCTTCACATAAAAGAGGGCATAACTTTCCATTGTTCAAATATAATATATCATGTGTAAGTATTTCCGATAAGGCATGAATCCTGGTGTTAAATGTTGCAATATAAGAGGTGAAAATAAGAGTGATCTTGTTGCCAGTCTAAATAGATTGGTCATCCAGGATTTTATCTAGAGAAACCTTTCTAAATCCCTGACAATGAGCACCTGGGAGAAATCAGCTAGTATAGAATGACAACAGGTCCAATGCAAATACAAAATTGCCTCCTGAACTATGCCATTGGATCCTTCCAAAGGAATTATTATTTGGGTGGCTTTATTTGGGAGATAGATCTGCAATATGTTTTCCAAGTCATTATGGAGAATGTTGCTAAGTATGTTGTTGTTGGCAGGTTGATTATGTTTTGCAAGTCTCCCAATTATGTATTTTTCCACTAGCTTCATTTCTCTTTAGTCTCTCCATAATTCTATGTTAGAGTTGCAGAGGATATATTTTTTGTATAAGTGGAATTCTTGTGTCTATAGCACTAAAGGATGGGAAAGCCATAGCCCAAGTTGTCAGACACAATCATAGTTTTTGGTTGGGAGCGCAGGAGTTGTGTGCCATTAGTGAACCTTTGGTAAAGGTTCTTTTCTTGGTTGATGGTGACAAATTTACTCATATGTGGCCATGGGTAAGGGCGAAAGAAGCTATCCATTAGTACTATGAGGATAAGGGGGAGGAGGGATTCACTAGATGAGCCTAGATATGGAGTGTGATTGATGAGTGATGCAACAATACTCTCTATTGTTTGATTCATGTAGCATGGCTCTACCTCAACCCTGGGTAATCTTATGCCTGTGGCTAAGTCACATGACAAGAGGACACAGAACATGGAAATACGATATTTAAGATGGGACACATCAACTGCAGGAACAAGACACAAAGGACAAAATTTATATATAATTCATTACTCTAGAAATATAATTCGTTCTCTTCTCTTTTCATTTATTTGTAGATGTTTGGTGAGCTATGGAAAAATTGTTCTATAGTTACAGAATTAATTTTGAGTTAGAGGGTTTTGATGATATGATATTTTTCCATATACAGTTATATTATCTATCATATTTTAGATTTTGTATTGGCATTCCCAAAAATAGTAGTAGTGAATCAATGTCATTGTGTCAAGTGACTTGGATTATAAAATGTTCATTTTTTTATTTTATTTTTTTAATTTATGCCCATGGGCCATCATCCTTTGATTATTTTTGTATTTTTTAGAGTTTTTCAATAACTCAACTGCCAAAAATTTTTGATATCCAACTTGCATTGAAGCTCATTTGAATCCATTGAAATTGTTCTTGGAAATGTTTCAATTCAGAGGAATGGAAACTAAAGACTTTTTTACTTTTTAGTTCTTGAAGAAAAGGTCATTAGTTGTTTTGGGATTCACTTTGATATTTCATTTTTTTCTTTCCTATGATTATTTGAAAGTTAGAGGCCCTTTAGTACTTTTCCCTTTCATATTTTATTGTTAGCTTTTTAGTATTTGAAACTCCCAAATTTAAATAATGGCATCTTGGATTTGTGTTTTTGTCAAATCTTTATTTACTGAACAACTGCTTCTAATGATGCAGACAATTTCAGGAGAATGTTTTGCACCATTGGATATAAATAGTAGGCAACAAGATGTAGAAGAGCGTCTGAAGTTTTCTAACGAAAGTGTGTAATTTGTGGCACCAACTGAGTATATGGTTTTACCTCCAATGCTGCCATTATATTTCTTGTTGATGTCTCTCTGTCATCAATTAGAAATGGTATGCTTAAGGTATGATTTAAATGCTTTTTGTTAATAGAGTATCTTTCTTGGCTCCAGAACTTGCATAACTTCATCTCCTTTGTTGCATTTAATTTCATTTTCCTCTTTTTCTAGCAATAAAGGTCTTGATTGTAATGGGTCCTCATCCAAAGGGTTTACATCATGCATCAAAATGAGAAATGATAATATCTCCTCCCATTGATTTTTCGCTTGTTCCCTTGTGCTTAATTAGCCTAACTAGAAACAAAAGTACTAATTGTTCCCCCATATGAAAATACATTGCATTTTTATGGTTTACATCCACATTTACAGTGAGGACTAGAATCATGTTCCATAGAACAAAATTCATGATATTTTAATCCACCAAAATCTCAAAATGGTCAAAGGTAAACACAAAATTAGAGAGATTCGTTAGTATAGTACTCAATTATTTTGGTGAATCTTGGTGGTGCCTCTGGTTGATCTGTCTGTTGTGTGTGGATGGATTTTTTTTTCTCTTGCTACTCTCATATCCCTTCCTCATCTGCCTATTGGGTTGCATTCTTTATTAGTTTCATCTTTATTACATTTTGAGTGATATATTGAACAAATTATGACTTTGGAAGAGCTGATTGTTTCTTTCTCAAAAAAAAATTTCACCTGTAGTGGAAAGCTTATTATCATAACCTTACTGCAATTTGTATATAACTGATTTCAAATATGTGAAAACCTTTCAAAAAGCAACATGGTAGACCATACATGAAGGTTTTCGATTATGGATTTAAAAAAATAAAATATTTCTGTTCAAATTTAATGTTGTTGTTAGGGTTAAGAAGACCTATATGAGGTTATTTTTATTCTACCCTAAATATGTAAACAACTATACTAATTCTCGAGTTGACTTTTATATACACCACTGGATGATAAGAAGTTAATCACAAGATCATAAGTGAGTAAAACCATATACAAAGAAAATACAAATTACTAAATAGAATCTAGCTTTGAGAAAGAGACACACATAAAGATAAATCATAAATAGGTAGTGTAAATACTATGTCAAGAGATAGTATTTTCCTTAGTGATATGCTTATAGGAGCCTTCTAGGCCAACTTGAAGCAATTGTAAGGAAGGAGCTAAATCAGGGGCTTCAACACTTTTCAAGTTTTCAACACAAGTATTGAATCAATATTTGAATGGGTGCCAACTTGCTAACTGTTAGAAGGTGGCACTTCATTGTTTTAATGGAAGATCATTTCATGCATTCCTATGATATCCAATGGAGATTTCATTGTTTTTATAGTGACTCAAGGGTCTCTCTTACTACTTCCTTTGGCTATCCAGATCAGATGTGCTTCTCTTTCTTCATTGTTCATGTGTGAGGTGATTAGTCACAAATAATAGATCTTATGAGGTCCACCTAAACCCAACCTGAATGGGAATATTACATCCTTTCCACTTATCTTGGTTACAGAACAACACATGTGTTTCACAAAATATGCCACCACGAATAAATATTGTACCTGATCAATGGAACCATGCACTTTCTCCTTTATGATGGCCAAAAGACTTGCTTCCACAAGGTCACAGAAGAGCACCACTTCCCAGCCCTCATCTGATCCTCAAACACCTATTACTAGATTATTTTAAATGGCCTTGAGTGTTATGGGGCTTCTATTGGCTGGTTCTAGTTTTCTCCTAGGATCACCATTTTGGCCCTCTCATCCCTAGGCACTTCCCTAATGATATTATCTTATAGTGCATTGGTTCCTTTGCAATGATTGATGTGGCTGAGATGCTTCTTCTCCCTCTACTTCCACATCTATACCTAATAATTAGTAGTACTTTGTCTTTTTGTTATTTATGTATACTTTTATACATACTTGTAACTTTCACACTCACATTGTATGTCTTTAATGGATGGTACATTTGAGTCCCACTAGCCTACTTTTTTGGTACCTCATGGACATTGATAAAATCATCTTATGTCTGGACTCTGGAGCACTTCTTACACTAGATTTTAGAGATAATAATTTCACATTGTCTAGTACATGTGTCTGGAATAATAAAAACATTGTGACTAGTGAGGAAAAATGTTGGGAAATCATGATTTTCTGGCTTGGGCTATTTTTTCAAGGGCAACCCACCTAACATGTAGCTAGTAGTAAACCTCTGGGGGTCTACGTCTTCTCCTCCTCACTGTAAACTGGTTCACAACTAGGGGATTTGAAACTTAAATCTCTTAGTTTTCATATATTTCACATTAATTCAGTCACCAATTGAGATGCCCCCCTTGGGACTTCTGTTGTATTTTTTTTAAGTTTGCCAATGTTTGCTAATTTTTACCAAAATTTTCCCAATTTTTTTCTTTTCTAGACCCTTGTTGATTTTATCCCAATGAAGATGTTGGAAACACTGGTGAACATAGCTAGAGCATGACTTTAGACTTTATGCATACATGTCTAAAAACTTTCATGATTTTAGCTTTTAAGTTTTTATGTTTTAGAGCTTATTACTTGGCAAGATTGTTTCTATGGTACTACATAAATATAAAGTTATTATTTAATTAGAGATTAAAACGTTTTTCAATATCAATCAAGATTCTTTTACATAGTGAAGAAAGTAAACTGGGGTCTATTAAGATTCTCCTTCATAAAGTGCTCATTTGAGTTAAGGCAGGATATTAAGCCAAAAGTTTGTGTTAAATTATCAATTTTTGAGTGTGTTTTCTTGTACATAGTGAACATCTTAGTCAATTTTTTATCTCTATTGAGAGAAATGTTCATAACTTGCAACTTTTCATGATGGATGCAATCCTTTTACATTTTCCAGATAATTATTAAGATGTATAATTGTGGATTGTTTCTTATTACTAGATCCTCTCCTACTCTCTAATTTGTCATTTTTAGGCCTTCAATTTATATTGGTTTTGAATTTTTCCAAATTGCAAGCACTTTTTGGGGAAAGATCAACATTGAAAATGGAGGCCTTACCTAAGCTTCTATCAGAATATTCCACAATATATCTAAAGCTCTTAGGGGTAAGGCTCTACCATATGAAAGTTGATTAAGTTTTTTTTTTTTTGTAAAAAAACATGGGACAAACATTTATTTTGGACTATTTAGTCTAAAGGAATCGAATGTTATTTTTTATATTTTAGACAAAAAATTAATTGGGGAGCATGAGTGATTCTCTTTGTTTCTTTAATACAATTAGTTTTTTCAGCAATCTTTGTTGGTTCCATGAGCTATTTCTATATATATATTTTCAAGTCAGACATGATGTGAGGTAAATTGATGTAAAAGCTTATGGATTGGAATTGTTAGGTTGGAAATTCTGAGAAGGGTCAGCAAGTGTAAGATTGGAATTTGGGTCATTCAAAAAATGGGAGTTAAATCCAGAATGCATTTCACAAAGCTAGTGGGCATATCAGTCAATTGGGTCTAGCTTTGGCTTTTGAAAAGAGATGTTATCCTCCTCACCAAATCCCACTAGTGACATGTTTTTTCTTTGTGAGTTGATTTTTGTTTGGGTATATTCATGAGCCAATAATCAAATTGGGGTTGGGAAGGCACAAACAATCTCATTCTTGGCTATGGATTGGAGGGTGGGAAAAATAGTTACATGTAAAAAAATAAAAAAGTTAATAAGCATATTGAGAAACTAGTTTAACAGTCAAGTCAAAAGGTTTATGATGTTATCATGGGCTATTTGTTTCATGGTAAAGTGGGGGTATTTCATAATCCCCACCAAGGTTTAATACCCTCAGTGGCATGTTTTTCCCCTTATGGGTTGTTTCACCCATGCAAAATTATATATCTTGCCTTTATAAGCAGGCCTTTGTGTAGATGGATCATGGGACCAGGTGCAGGCCCTAGGCATATTTGACTGATTAGATTCCCCCTCATTATGGCTTGTTAGACAAGGGGTTCTTTTGTGGGTTGTAAGCTGGCTACATCCCATTGTAAAATTCCTACATTGGGAAAGGGCATGCTTACTACCAAGTTAATCAGAAGCATTTCAAACAAAAAGGAAAAATTTTGGAATGTTAACATTGAATAACCAAGTAGTGTAAATGTATCTTTTGTTGTTTTTTGTAACATGGCTATGTGCTATTGCAGGAAATGAACATTATCTTATACCATCCTAAACTAACAAGGGAGATAACTATTCAAGATGCAATTATGGAAGTGGTTGCTATCATGGGAGAGAATGTGAAGCTTTGATGAGGTTTTTCCTTGTCCTCTGCAAATGGTGTTGTCTCCTCATATCTTCATACTTCTCCCCAACCAGGTTTGTACTATTTCTAATAATATGTTATTGGATTCCTTCTATTGGGATGGATGAGGGAATATTGACACAATCGATATATACATTGAAGAAATGGGATTTCATCTTCCTCATATGTTTCTAATTTTTGACACTCATTAAAATCAAAATGGCTGATGTCTCTTTTCAAGATGAATTTATTGTTGCAACTGTCACATGTATGATTGGAATGTTTTAGATATTAGTGCTTAGAATTAGGGATTGGATTGTCATCTTGGATTTTGTCCCACTTCACTTTCTACTAGTGATACAGTGAATTCTAGCTATTTGAATAAGAGTGGTTTGATTATGTATTTTATACAGAGCTTATACATAAGTTGACTATCCTGTGCAATATCAATATAAAAGTTTAAGGTTGACAAAGAAACAAGGTCATTCAATCAAATATGTTTCTTTTTATAGCCCTCTACATCACCAAGCATTATCTGACATCCTAATCCACTTTTCAAACATTTAAATTTTTACCATTACACTATAGTTCCCTCCAGAATCCCACATGTTTGAATTTCTACAGATATTAGAGCAATACATAATTTGCAGGCAGGTTTGGTCTTGATGTGAGTATGCACATCATCATCCCCTTTAAAATAATAAAATAAATGAAAAAATGGATATAGAAGGTAAAATAGAGCAAACAAAATGGTTAAACTAAGTTATGCTTCACTTCCATGCATTATGGCTCTTTATAAGTTATTGTTGGCACTCCCTGTAAAGAAATTTCTAAATAAATTGGGAGTACCAACACAACTTGGACTAGATTATTTGTTCAGAGATTTTCCTCCAATAATCATTATGTTTGTGGATGGTGGGTTTGGTTACATAACTTCCCTATTGACATTGGAACCTAGAAATGGGGCTACACCTACAGATGTGCTTAAAAGGGTGGGCTCAAATCTTGCAATGCATGTTGTTGTAGCTAAGCCTCTGTAGTTAGTGGAAATAATAGTTGATGAAAAATTTAAAGGTAAATTTGTCTCTCCATCAGTTGAACTAGTTACTGGTCTTTTGCAACATCATTGTAGAAACTGTGATGATATATTTTTGTCACAAGTTTATACAAGGAAGGGCGTCACTTACTGTAGACATGGATGCTCAACCAGTTCAAGTCTGTGACAAATGTTTGGCATTTTGTTACAGTCTCTTGTAGTTATCATGTTTTATATTTTTAATGCTGGTAATGATATAGTAAGAATTTAAGAAAATTCTAAGAGCGGGATTTGGAATTAATTATCTTGCTGGAAATTTTATTATTTTATTTTATGGGTTAATAAAATGTTTACCATGTCAAAAATTAATTATACACATGAAATTAATATAATATAGTGAATTTGGATTGAGATATGTAATTATTAGGTAGTACTTAATCACAAATAGAAAATGTATACAAGCATTATTTATATGTATGTTGATCATTCAAATTATGTGTACAGGAAGAAGTTACACAAAGGTTGACTAGTACGAAGGAGACAAGCAACAAAGCCACAACACAACGAAGTCATGATGATCTTGTGAAAAGGATTATGGTGCGATAGAAATTACTTTAGATGGGTTCTCAATTTTTGATGTTTAAATCAAGTATTCAACATTAACATGCACACAAAGGCTTCATCCAATGGATAAGAATTTCAAGCACATTAATTTTTTGTTGTCCACTAATCATAGGTCTTCATGAAGAAGAATTCTATGAAGTTGAACATAGATGACTATTTATGAATAGTGATGCTTTATGAGCAGCCAATTGTACTACTACTCATGGGTCATGATCCTCTACAGGATATAAATACTTCTCCTTAGGTCCATCAATCCTTTAAATTTGTTTAATCTGTAGGTGGTTAACTCCTCAAATCATGTTTTTTGAAGCCTAAATTCTCCCTTTAATCTATAACCCACTACATGTACTCAATTAAATGCATAGTTTGTACATTTACCATAAGCCACATTTTACCCTATTGCAATGCTTCATTCATAAACATGGGTGCCATCCAACAAGGTTACTGATCCTACCCATGAGTGTTAAGTACCTAGACATTGTTCTTGGTGTGGACCCAAGATTTGGTCCAAAAGTGTCTGTGATCTACGACACCTTGACAGATGCTTGAAATTAGCATTAAATGCAGTCTTAAATTAGAAGTGCACATAATGGTCTGCAATTGTTCAAACCTACCAAAAAAAGGAAATAAATAAATGCATGCTACAACCTCTCCCTCTCTCAATGATGTCAACTAGCTCTGAATTGGCCCCTGCCTCATTTTTCTCACTTTTTGTGGGAAACTATTGAGGAAATAGTGGTAATGATTGAGAGGAAGAATTAATTTCTAGTTAGTGGGTAGAAGGGAAATTATGGAATCTGATTCATCCTTTGTGCTTGAATTCTGATTCCATGTTTCAAGTTTTGCAATTTTGAGTCTTGACATATTTGTTATTGAAAGACTCTTTGAAATTGACATTTTGGCTCTCACACATTTCTATCAATATGTATTCTTTTATATGAATGCTTACGATCAGCACTGGCAAATGACATCATCTAACCTAGGACATCAATTGAGAAGATATGCCTCAGATGTTATGAGGGAACTTGTTGGCCAAGTAGCCTTGAAGTGGGGGGTACAAATGATTCTAATCTTCCAGAGTTGCTCAAAACTTACACTAGGCCCTATCTGCATTAAATGGCCTCGTTGTATAGGCATGTTGGTCCACAAGAGGTGAATGGTGAACATGTACTAGATATATTCCTCATGTCTTCTTAGGGATCTTTTAAATTTCATTATGCTTGTCTCTTTTTTCCATATTTGTTAGAACCTAGGAAGAAATAGATAATAGGAAGAGGTTCTCCATCTTACATGATTAACAAAGAAGTTACAGGCACCTTGTACTTCCACCAAAAACTTAAATCTATGTTAAATTCTTTGGCCTTAGTATCTCCAGAAGAAACTGAACATACGACTTTCCAGAAAATATACATACACAACAAATAGATAATCTGGATCCAAATATGGTGCTGGATATAGGGAAAACAAAGACCAAAATACAAATACTACACATGTCTCACTAGACCATTGACATATTCTCTTTGACTCTAATATAACCAAATGTGATACAACCAGATGCCACTTGAATATGATATAACCAAATCATAAATCTAGACAAACAACTCAAAATTCATCCTGTTTCCATATATGCAGAAGTTACAAACTCCAAACCACCACTGATTCATTATCCCACAATACCAAAAATTATACATGAAGCCACAATCAAGAGGATAAGACTAAGGTAAGAGTATGCATGGTGAAATAATGGGAGAATGTCCTTGCTAGTCCCATCATCTTATGAGATGATCAATGTGTTAGATATAGATTCATGTGAGAATTAATGGGGGTTCTACATGTTGTTACCAAAAATTAAAGACTTTGGGAATGTAACAAAAATATCTCCCCCATATTTCTCCAATTCACCTATACTTAATGAAGTGTATTTATTTTCCCTTGGACCAACAACCAAGTTGAGGGCATTCAAGGGAGATTATTTCCCTAACATTTCTTTAATGATCACCATTGAATATTGAATAACTATAGAGGATCTAACATTGGATTCCTTGCAAAAGAAGACCTATTAGGAGTGTATAAGCTTCTGGTTGTTTGTTTGGAAAAATTTGTTTTTTGCGCCTTAGGGGATACATCTAGTTTTGTTGGTCATCAATGTTTGAGTGATAATACTTTCAAAATTCTTTTGGTTGTTTTATAGTGGAACACTATGTTTTTCATGGGTTGAGAAATATGTGCTTATTATGACTTACTTTACTCTCTATTTTTCAAATCAATTTTAGATATCTCAATTTCTGTTTGTTCTAATCATTTTGGGTTGCAATATAGAGCCCCTATCAATTACATTCCATGGTCATGAGCTTATTGTTGATTCAGAGATCAAATTGAATTATAGAAGGTAACTTACATATTATTATCTCTTGGTTTCATCTTTATTTTCTTTTATTTTTTTTCTTTTGTTATCCATAATTTGAATGGCTTTCCATTAATAATTAATTTTGCTGGCTATTAGGTGCTATTGATTACTTGGGCTTAATGGATGTGGTAAATCTACACTCCTTACTGCTTTGGGATGTCGGGAGCTTCCCATACCAGATCATATGGACATTTATCATTTGACTAGGGAAATAGAAGCAATTGATATGAATTCACTTGAGGCTGTGATAAAATATGAAAAAGAGAGGCTAAAACTCAAGGAGTAAGTTGAATCTCTAGTTACACGTGTCAAAATTTGGAAATTTAGAAATATATCACCTTTATTTTTTTATTGAACTGCATTTAATTTTTTTGGATGGTTAATATTTACTATGGTTTTCAAAATTTCTTACATCCTTCCAATCAGTTTTGAGATATTTTATATACAGATGAAATGGATTATAAAATCTTATTTTTCTATGGACAAATGAAATGGATTATAAAATATTCTTTTCTTTAATTGGTGGTCTAGGATGATGGAGGTGGAGAGACACTAGATCGAATATATGAACATCCAAAATCCTTGGATGTTGCATCAAATAAAAAGTGAGTTGCTAAAATTTTATTTGGCTTAGATTTTGATAAAAAAAATGCAAGTAAAAAAGACAAGTGACTTCTTTGGTGGTTGGAATATGTGAATAGCTCTGGCATAAGGGTTATTCATGAATCCTACAATTTTGTTACTAGATGAACCCACAAATCATCTTGGTGGGTATTTGTTTTATGTGTTGAGTGTACATTTAATGTTTTTATGTTCGAGGTTTTTTATAGTCTCTTTCAAAGGTTGTAGCTTTGATGTTTCTGTCCCATGTGGTTTGCAAATCTTGAATTTGACCAGTCAATCCTAGACCTCCAATGAGACATTAAAACCCCTTCTATTTCAAATATTTTATATACATTTGAAGGGTGAAAAAGACCCAAAAGACTATTAACATGCCCTTGCACCTCCTAGTGCAAATGCTAGTTTATTATATGTTGTCCTTTTCTTTCCATTTGTTTTCACAAGCTATCTATAGTTTGAGATTTTTAGCATGTAACTTAGTTGGCATGATTGTGCCTAAGCTTTTCCTGAAGGTTAAATAGTAAGTTCCTAAGGTGTTTTGTTCTATGCTGACATTTTATTTGCCTTGTTTATATAGGTCATCTCGCCACATAGTGGCCATTATCACCCAACTAAAGAAAACATGTTCGAGATTCTTGCTTTTCTGGGGAAAAATGATATTTTCATTATTGATGTTTAGGTATATGTTGTATAAATCCTTTATAGTCTACTTTGATTTATATTCTAGTGTTCATCATCTTTTATGTCTTATATTCTACATTGTATATTCTTTCATTTTCAGAAGAGGAACTCAGTATTGATGGTAAGAATCAAGATTTGAAGAAAGAGGAGAAAAATAACACTGGAGTGACAAATGAAAAAGAAGAGAGAGAAGAGAACCAGTCTAGTGACATCGTTAAAGCCAATATCCCGCATGAGACACACACATTCAAACTGATGGTCATGTCTTTAGAGTTGTCAATTCACCTGCAATGCCTTAACAACACAATGATAATGTTTTTAAGTGATGAAATAATATTTCACGTATAAATTGGAGTTCAACTAATATTAAATTGGAAGATCATGTTTTAATACTTGACATTTCATATAATATAATTTATGTGTTCGAAATTATTTATAGTTCTACTTAATATTATTTAGTATTGTAATTAACATATGTAACTTTGTGTTTTCATATTAGATTAACATGCACATTGTATGACATTTTTTTTTAATTTAGTTGGAAAATAATACTAATTAAATTACGTTGATTAAGGATGAATACATAAAATCATTCTAAAATTACTAAATTACTATTTTATATTTATTAATTATGAAAACAAATAAAATGAATATAAGATTATCTAAGATTAAAATAATCATTTATAATGGTTATTAATGAAAGTGTTAGTGTCAGTCTTTGAAATCTTCCACCAGTGATCAAATATGCTCTTACAAAGTGGTTTTAGGTGTCAAAGTCAAATTTTGTCATTTCAGTGAGTCTTCAAGTAAAATTTGGTCTCTAGGTATTAGGTCTAGGGTTTTTTTTCACTTCTTTCAAAGTTGTCCAAATTTTGGTCCATGTCACCATTCAGATGAGTGTACAATCATTCAGAGAGTTTTCATCATCATTTCAGGTTCCAATGGGCCATTTTACACCTTGTTCGTGTTTCATTTGTGCTTGGGTAAGGCTCATTTCTCTCTCCTAGGGTTTTGAAGGTAATTTCTCTTGTATGGTCAAATCATCAACAAAGCTTGCATACTGATGCTCATACACCTTCCCTATCCTTAATGTACCTTATTAAACACTTCCCATCATTGATATCCCTCAAATTCCTCATTTTCCCACAAACCCTAGTTTCTTGCTACAATTTGACAATTTTATAGGCTAAGGCTGTGTTTTACCCTTTTGGACCCCTTCCCCTCACTCAATATTTGAAATTATACTTTCCCCTATTTCCTAACATCCCTCCCTACTTCCCAAAATTTTCTCAAGAATTTAGAAGCCCCTTATCCCCTTCATTTCACTTCATTTTGACAAATCCTTGTTCCACACATCAGGATGGGCTTTACTCAAATGATGCTTCTAAGCAAGAAAAAATTAATTTGGAAAAAGTGAGAGAGTTATTTTTCCATAATAGGCCAAGGAATAAAAACCTCCTTCAAATTTTACAAATATTTCGTGGTTTTAGAGAAATGTCAAAAACATCATTGGCCTCAGGAGGATTGATGCACTTCTGGAGTGACCTTGAAAAAATCAAGATTTATCCTAGTTGGGTTGGCCAAATTACTTGCTTTATGATTCAAATGATAACTAGACACAAAGAGATTTCCAATCAGCTATCATTAGATCAATTTGGAGTTGAATACGACCTTCAAAAGATGACTGCAACAACACTCTGCATTTAGGAAACCTCATTTTGCACATTTTGACCAGTCTTGGGAGATTGGACTTTTGATAGGGCAAATGACCTCCAAATTGGAAAATTAAAGATGGTCTGGAAAGTAGACACAATAATGTTTCCAACAAGCTATCACATGTCCAATTTGGACACCAGGAAGGCCCTCAAAAGTGTCCTGAAAAGACGCGCTACGCACCTAGGAGGCGCTATGCACCTGACAAGGTTTTCCTTTGTTAATTTGCACTGGTGCTACACACCTGGCAACCAAGCCCCAAAACGCTCCAAAATCACTCAATTTGCTTCAAATCTCTCAAGTTACCTCTTGGCAAGTAAGTAAATGTATCCTTCTTGCTGAAAATGTTTTTTCATCAATCTTTGGTGACTCTTTTACTCATGAAGTCAAACCCTAATTTTCACTAAACTGTCTCATAACATTTTTAAGTTCCCTCATCCATTTTTTGTTCCCTAAACCCCATTCCCTTATATAAATTCCCCAAACATCATTCCCTCATATATTCTCCCTAAATCCCACTTTCACATACAAATTTCCCAAACCATACACACTCTCCCTAAAACCCTACACACTTTATCCTACTCACTCCCTGAACCCTACTCACATCTATTATAGACATTTTTGGGCCATACAACCCCAAGCATGAAATGTCCATAAACCAAGGGCTCCTAAGTCCCTAAAAGTGTTGTTCTAACCCCTAAAGGAACAAGGTCAACAGATTATAGCTTCTCCCAGAAGTTCTCCATGAGAAACTGCTTAGAATTGGTCAAAATAGGATCATTGCAGCTGCTCCACTGGCTAAGTGTGTTGCATCTCACCCAAATACACTGTGAGGGTGCATTGCATTTCAAAATTCCCTTCTATGGGGTGCTATGGGCGAGAAATTACAAATGGCAATGTCATTCCACGAGGTTGAGAAGCAATGGAAGTTTCCATAATCTTCTCCTGTGACACTTGCCTCACTGAATTCGACCAAGGATGAGTAAGAGGCCATCAGTCTCCAAGTGGAAGCAAGAACTATCAGAGAGAAGACACTAATCAAATCACAAGCTGACTCATCCCCCTTACAGATATCTATATATGGATCCCTCATCCCAGAGATCCAGAGGCTGGAATTTTGCATATTGTAAGGAATCACTGTTGGTTTCTTGAGACAAACATCAGATTGTTGGGTGATCTAAGCTTTGTTTGAGGTGAAGAGGGGCTTCTTTGCTAGGAGGTTGATGCTGGGTCAGAACAACTGGTTGCAACTCCTCTTGGCTCTTTTCTTGTTTATCAATAAAAGCTATTTGAGTTTTCCTCCATGCTTTTGTGTCATTGATGCTTGTTACATTTGTATGGTCAATTTACATCTGATCCTAGATTGTTTATGATTATAGATCCATGTCTTTGTATAGTGCTATGCTTCTATGATCTGACAGGCACTTTGTGAAGCTAGGTGTGCAAGGGAGCAGGTAGCTGAGGACTATCAAAGAAGAGAGGGATCAAATGAGGAGATTAGCGCAAGACAAAGGTTGGTCTTTCTGTTCCTCTCTATCTATAATTCATAAAGGAAAAACAAAAGTAGCTTTTCTCTATTTTTTTCTAATGCAGTTGTCACACCTTAGTGGGATAGAGCAGTTCTATATAGACACTTTTCCCTCTACCAAAATGGCGACTCCACTGGGGAATTAATTAGTTTTTTTGTTTATCATTCTTTGTTGTTTGTTTCATAAACTTACAAGTAGCATTCGAACTGCATTTGCCATAAGAAATGCAAAGTAGACAACTGCTACTTCAATCCATCTACTGGATCTGTTTATGATTTAGACAACTTATTCACAAACTATCTAATTGCCCTTGTGATAGCTCTTAGATCCTCCTTAGATCTACCCCTGATTGTTGCATTACTGATTGCTTTTTGCTCGGCCAAAACCCAAGAACTGAACTGCAAACTGTGACCTGGAACCCGAACAGAGTCTCGTTTTTGGCCCAGCACAGGTACTGTTCAGAGATTCTGAATTTCAGCGCACTTCCCGAGTGGACAACCTGCGTTGCATTTCAGATTCTTTGTGTTACAGGTGCGTTGATCAGACTAGCTCTGTGCAGTTGTGGCTTCTGTGGTTCATTCTTTCCAGTTCTATTCCTGAATTTTGCTGCTTGTGATCAGTATATGTCTATTTGAAACCCCTTTTCCTTGCTGTTATTCCACCTCCTTTGTACAAAATAACTGTAGATGTTTTTGTGTGTTTGTTGAGTCATTTACAGTTCTCCTTTGCAAAAGTAGCGTAATCATACTGTCGTCCTTTGATTTGAAATTGTCGCAAGTGTCGATTTCAATCGTAGGAAAAAGTTTAATTGCTGTTGATGGTCGATTATCTTGTTACTATTGCTTTTGGTCTGAATTTGTAATTTTCTAGTGCCGAGAACAAGTATTCATTTCAAAATCGTAAGGTGTTGTGATCGTCTCCATTTTTTGATTTCGAAAAGAAACTTGTTGATATTTGTCACTTGAAAAGAAATTCAGATTTGTGCATCAACTTTCGTTTTAGCATTCATATACTAAGAAAGTCGAAAAACAAATACATGCATGTTCATTTGCATATAGACAGTGTAATTGGCTTGATTTAGGAAATTTCATTTAGAGTGTGCTCTTTGCTCTTTGTGAAAAGATTCTGTCTTTCTTTTCCCTAGTAGCTAGGATTTTCATTGCATAAAGGAGATAAAAAGTTTGTTTATCATCTTAGATTGCATTTTAGGAATTACATCTACATCTCATGGTGAACCCAAAAGGAAAACTTCATAAACAAGATCAACTTAAAATAAATTCAATGAATCTAACAACGCTTTGGAACTTAACGCACAACATTTAGAAGTCTAGGCTAGAGACGTATTCCGGTGTCGTAAAGCCTGGTAACTATTGTTCTCACTGATGGTTGGGTGATTCCTCCACTTTGAGACGATAAGTGCCAGTACGGACTTGTGCTCCCACGTACCGTTGAGTATATTTTGGGAGACCCCAATAGGCTTAATCCTTTATCCATAGGAAGTCGTGTTTGCCGCCCTATCGATCACAATGCACTGAACACAGCATTCGGGAAGATTGACTGCCGTACCGTAAAAATTATTCTGCAGTTTTGCGATTGGTTTTTTAATCCCTCTACCTAGATTTCCAGAGCAGCCCCTTTCGTTCCTTTTCAGAATCCTTAACGGAAAAGGTCCATCTGAGCACTTGTCACTTCAGGCTCATTAAAAATCGAAGTAGACTAGAGTCATCTTTTGTTTTTTCTCAACTCTTAAAAATTGAAAAAGCAAGTTGTGTCAAGGCGTCTAAAATTCATTTAATTCGGAAACATACTTCCCCTTTATTTTAGTTGATCGAGTAATCCGCAATCGTGGAAGAAAGTCAATTGAAACCCCGTCGTTCGCGGAGGCTTACAAGTCAACCGTCTTTGTCTCCGGAATCGAAGCCAGTATGGACAAAGCGAACTCGTTTAACCGGTTCCAAATCTCCTGTTAAAGTTAGAACAAGTGTTCCAACAACATCAGAGACTTCGGTTACTCCAAACATTTCTGGAATCCCTGCCTCTACAGAAGAAGTTCAGCAGCCACAGAAGGACGGTGATACTGATCCTAGTCTGAGAGTAAACACTTGTGTTACCGAACTAGTTCCATTTTCAACCGGTTCGGAGAGTCTTGCTCTTCAAACATTTGTCGCTGCCGATTCCATACCTTCTTCGGCACCAGAAATATTCTACGGACCTGACGGTCTTCCCCTTCCACCTGGTCTGATTGCCATAGAAGAAATTGTAGAAGATCCTCCAACAAGTACTCCATCGCAATTTGGAGTTGGGATCACTCTATATCCTTCTTCACCAGAAGTTAGCCTACCACCAGAGGAAGCTCCTGTAGAATCGCTAGGTAATCTTTTGGATAGACTACAAATGTCTGAACAACCGTCAACATCTAGGACTGTGTCGTTTGACACAGCGACGGTAGAACTCCCTGCTATCACTCTGACAATGTTCGCCGGTATACCATCTATCCCGACTAGCTCTCAACCGCTAGAAGGAGCCCACTCAAGGGTCATTTCGACAGTATGGTTTGTTCCTATTTGTTCATCCGGAATAATATCCGAAAACTCTTATGTTGAGTCTCAACAAATTGATCCATTTGGAGGTCAATTTGGGCAGTCCGACCCCCAAGGGAAAACAATTCCCTTGAGTTCTAGATTACCACCGTATGGGGGGCAGTATACCCTTTCATTATCCCCTCCGGGAGGATATCCATACGGGAGCTCACAAAAAAATTCAAGTTACACTAGAATTACCTCAAGCAGTTGGGTACCTATACTACCTCAATAACCAAGAGTTGTATACTTGATGCAACAATGCTTACCTACATCAAATATACCAACTACTCCAGCTATTGTGACGGTGTCACAAGTTCAAGCGCTGCCTGTCGTATGCCAACCTCAGGTTTCTCAGGTTGTAATGCAACAGCCTCTTGACCCTGCGACTCAACCACAATCGCCGACTGGTGGAATGACACAGCTTCAGACAGGTACAATTACCCCTTGTCTTGGTCAAATTGTTAGTATCGGGCAACAGAACATGGCTTCACAACCATGGCTAGTGCAATACCAACAACCGCAATTCCAACAAGTATACCAAGGTTCTGAGCAACAAATCTTTGCTAATAGTGGACAGTCGTACATTCAAAACGGTCAAAATCAACCATTTTCCAATGGTCATGCCCACCAACCTTACCAAAGTTACCAGCATGAAATGCATTATGCCGGTATGCAAAGACCAACTGCTCAGGAAATCCCATCTTATCCTGGGTATGCTTCACCTAACCTGAATCAGCAGTTACCCTTTGTGGCAACTTTAGAGTTACCTGATTTAAATAGGTTAACAAACGATCCAATCACTTACGCCCCTTGGTGGCCAGCGATTCCGCATAAACTTCCATAAGATATTCCTAAATTTAATGGAAATCCAGGTGAATATCCATCGAATGACATGATGACCTTTCATCTATGGTGTTCATCAAACACCCTAAATGATGATTCGATCAGACTTCGCCTCTTTCAGAGGACGTTAACGGGTCCGACGACAAAATGGTACATCGAATTTCCTAGAGCTTCGTTCGACAACTTCAGTACCTTAGCCACAACCTTTTTAACCCATTTTCAATTACCAATAAGGTACGGAACGGGAACAGAACTTCTTACCAATTTCAAACAGACAACGGCCACTCACATATCTTATCATATACATGAGTGGCGACGTCATCATAGAATGGTAAGAACGTATGTCCCCGATCAGCTCTTAGCTGAATGGTTTATCAAGTCATTACTACCTTCCATCACGGAAGATGTGGCAAAGGGGGGAGTCGTAACAGAAGAGCAAGTTATCGCTCGTGCGCAATGTCTGGGCTTGATTTACACTCAGTCTGGCATGCTCTACGATAAAATACCTGACGCCCCTAGACCGGAAGTCTCAATTCCTCCTCCTCCTAAATCAAACAATGACTCTCATGTCGGCGATGGCATGATTGGCACAACAGACACGAAATTGACAAAGGCTACATCCAAAAAGGCCCGTAAGATTTCAGGTCAAAATGAAAAATATGAACTTCTTGCTTCGGAAGTAAATGTCGTATCAACAGATAAAGGCAAAGAAACCAAACAACCGGGGAGCAAGAAGAAAGGCAAAGGGAAGAAGAAGAAACAGGAGGAATCGTCACCTGAAAATATTCTTCAAACCCTCCTGGAGATAGGAAACCAAAAAATCCATGCCTTATATGCGATGAGGATCATTGGACCGCAAGTTTTCCACACAGAGCTGAGCTTAAGAAATTCTTCAAGAATTCAAAAACCTCCGCAGTGTTAACTGATCCGTTTCCAAATCTGGGAACAAATTTGGTTGAAAGTGAAAATGCTTCCCCATCTCAAGTGCTAATGTTGTCAGTTTCCAAACAGAAACATGATGCTTTGATATCGACTAGGAACAAAGATTATGGGAATCCACAGCTGTTGAACAATAAGGATAAAGATCAACCTAGTAGTTCGACAACAACTTCGACAGAAGTTGCACCGCACATCATTCCTGAATTGACGATAAAACTGCCAAAGGGAGTAGTACACAAGTCGACGTTTAATCCCCGCGCTAGAGTGGCACAACATTATAATGTAGTGGAAGATTTGGCCCAATCTCCATCCGCTATGTCGACTCTTGAAGTACTGTAGAATTGCCCATCCCAAAGGCAGGCTTTATTATCAGCCATTGGTGGGATAGACCCAAAGGATTCCAATCTCGTATCCTTCGACCATAAAGGATACGACCCTCAATTACCAGCTCAACTAGCTTTCCTTGTTCAAGTGAAAGCCCTCAACAAAACTGTTCATCGAACAATTATTGATGAGGGGGCATCTACATGCATTATGTCGATGAGTTTCCGGAAAACCTTAGGATCTCCAACCTTGTCGCGATCTTCGGCGACATTGAAAGCATTCGACGGAAGGACATATACCCCATATGGTATTCTAAGTAACTTGAAAGTTGAACTAGGAGGGAAAATGGTAGAAATAGATGTTGAATTAATCGATGGAAATCTTGATTACAACATCCTACTAGGAAGGCCATGGATATATGCTATGGCGGCTATTGTGTCGACCTATTTTAGGAAGATTGTATTTCCCTTTCAAGGAGGGATTACAATCGTCGATCAACAAAACTTCCTCCCCAATGGTTCTCAAGTTACAGAAAGCATTCACGTGATCCATGGAAGCCCCCATTCACTTCAAGATATCAGAGTAGGCCTACTAAAAGATCCTATACTAATGGGAACTTTCGCCCTTCCACCTCCAATCAACCTGGCGAAAGTAGCATCGGTAGGAACCTGCAATATGATATCTTCTAAAAAGATCTCAGAAAATGATATCGACATGGATCATGCAATGGTCTTGCCCCCAAGCCCAATGGAAATATTGTAGCAATCAATGTTCCTAGCATGGGAGGCAAACCCAAATCAATGCTCATCAAGCGTTTGGATAGATAGGTCTAAAGAATATGGTACCCCTTCAGATCCTTGGTCGCGAGTGCATGTCACCGACGAAGGAATTGTACAATCAATGGTAATTGAAGGGGCACCATGGAATGATTCCCACCATCGTTCCCTTCTTCCAGATTGTGGAGAAGATACTCAAGATGACCTTTATCATCCTTCAGCCTTTGATTTCCTATCAAATACTGTAAACACGGTGGATTCTGAGTGAAACTTGTCCAACATTGAAGAGACTATCGCCATAAATATATCGACCAAAACAAATTTTGTAGAGAATATTTATGTTGGCAAATGTTGTTCTCCTTCAGAACTGGAAATATATAACGCTCTTTTTCACGAATTCAAAGATGTCTTTGCTTGGTCATATAGTGAAATGGCAGGCATTGACTCAAGTATTGTTGAACAAGAAATTAAGATGTATCCAGATGTAAAACCAGTATGACAACGGCTACGACAGGTGCACCCCAAGAAAGCCGCTGCCATTAAGGCAGAAGTTGAAAAGCTTCTCCATGCTGGTTTCATCTACCCGGTTCCTCTAACCGATTGGGTATCAAATATTGTCCCTATTATGAAAAAACAAGGAACAATTAGAGTGTGCGTTGATTATAGGGATGTAAATCAAGCTTGTCCAAAAGACAACTACCTACACCCTTCATCGACTAGATAATTGATGAATGCGCCAGATGCAAAATATTTTCATTCATGGATGGATTCTCCGGGTATAATCAAATAAATATCCGCCCACAGGATCAGTGAAAGACTGCATTTATTTGTTCGTGGGGCACATTCACGTATCGAAAATTACCCTTTGGTTTAAAGAACGCAAGGGTGACGTTTCAGAGGGAAATGAATTATGCCTTCCATGACATCAAAAACATCGTTCAACCATACCTTGACAACCTTCCAGCTCATTCGTGAAAGCGGAATGATCACCCACAACACTTAAGAGTGATATTTCTACGTTGCCGACACTACAAGATACGACTCAATCCACACAAATGTGTATTTTGCGTCAGTTCTGGTCGTTTACTTGGATTTGTAGTCTCGAAGGACGGGATTCGTCTCGACCCATGTAAGGTCCAGGCAATAATAAATTTGCCTCCACCTTCGAATTTGCTTCAGATTCAGAAACTCCAAGGGAAAGCGAACTTTCTGAGGAGGTTCATTCTAAATTACGCCGAACTTGCTAAAGGCTATACACGTCTTTTGAAAAAGGAAGTGCCCTTTTTCTGGGATTAGGTTGCGCAAGCTTCCTTTGATGCTTTAAAAGAATCACTAATGAAAGCATCATTAATGTGCGCTCCTGATTATAAAAAATATTTTAACCTGTATCTAGCTGCAGCGGATACGACCATCGCAATGGTTTTAGTTCAAGAAGTCGATGGAATTGAACATCCTATATATTATTTAAGTAAAAACTTAAATGATACAGAAATCAAATATTCTTACGTTGAAAAGCTAGCACTCGCAACTGTTCAAGCGATACAGAGATTTCAACACTATGTCCTCTTTTGGAAAACTACCATTCTGTCAGATTGCAACCCCATGACTTATATATTTTCACGACAGTTGCTGGGGGGAAAATATTCAAAATGGATACCAATCCTACAAGTGTTTGATCTGGAATTTGTAAAATCCAAGTCGAAGAAAGCTCTAGTTTTTGCAAAATTATTGTGCGATCTCCCATCGTCGTCCAACGATGAAACATCTGAGGAAACAATCATGGACGAAAGTTTGTTTCTGATATCTTCAAGCAATGAGTGGTATGGGGATATAATAATTTATCTCCAAACCCAAAAATACAGGCCAAACACCTCCCACTCCGAACAAAAATGTATTCGATACCAAGCAAAAGACTACACGATCGTCGGTGATACACTTTACCGTCGTGGTATCGATACAATTCTGAGAAGGTGCCTCACCCATGAGGAGGCCGAAAAAGTCCTGAATGATTGTCATTCAGGCGCATGTGGGGGGCATCAATCTGGGTATTCTACAATGCAAAAAATCTTACGAGCAGGATACTTCTGGCCAACAATGTTCAAAGATTGCATAACCGCAGTCAGAAGTTGCCATGCTTGTCAAATTTTCGATAGCAAAACCAGAAGACCACCTGCACCTCTGCAGCCAATAGTTGTTGTTGGGCCATTCACCAAATGAGCATTGATTTCATGACATGTAACCCCACCTCGACTGGGGGGCATGGGTATATCATAGTCGCAGTTGACTATTTTACCAAATGGGCCGAGGCGATGCCTACATTGGATAATACTGGTGAAACAACTGCCCTCTTCTTTTTCAATCATGTAGTCGCCAGATTCGGCGTACCACAGGCTATAGTCACAGATCATGGATCGCATTTTCACAATCACATGATGGTTGAATTAGCTGCCAAACTAGGGTTGTCTCACAACAGCTCTACTCCATATTATCCGCAAGCAAACGGACAAGTTGAAGCAATCAACAAGGTCCTGAAACACGTGCTACAAAGGATGATTGGAGTTCACAAGAGAAGATGGCACCTAATCCTATACTCGGCTTTGTGGGCTTACAAGACATCGGTAAGGAATGCAACTGGGTTTACACCTTTCCAACTGGTATATGGCCTGGAAGCAGTCTTACCAATCTAGTGCGAAATCTCATCTCTCAATCTCGCAATTGATCTCCTCCCCGGAACTTCAGAAGAAGAAGCTCGTTTCTTGGAATTAATCCAATTGGATGAAACCCGTCGTGATGCCGCTTTCGCTAACGAAGCCCATAAGAAACGAGTCAAGGCGTAATTCAACAAAAATTTCAAACCCCGTGTCTTCTCAGAAGGTGACTTAGTCTTGCTTTACGACCAAGAATCCAATAAATTGGGGGCAGGTAAATTTAAGTCTTTATGGATGGGCCCCTATATTGTTAAACGAGTGTTAGCAAAAGGAGCCTATGAGTTAATGGATTATGACGGAATTTCACTGGCACAGCCTCGTAATGGGTTGTACCTCAAGCGTTACTATGCGTAATGGTAACCTGTATGCTTTTGTTATGTTTTTGTTTTCGCTAAAGTGTTTATTTTGGTCAAGTAATCCACTTTTTACATTTGTTGCAAATGTCAAACCTATTGGAGTCATGTGTTGGATATGCCGACGGAGCGAGTCGTAGTTCACGGAACCTATCTTCCGCAGCCTGGGCTATTTTTGATCCAAGCGACGAGTTAGTAAGTTTCAGAGGGGTATCTATTGGTCGATCAACAAATAACATCGCTGAATATAGCGTGTTGATATAACTTCTCTCTGATTCCATCACACATGGTATACGCTGACTAACTGTCAGGCTAGACTCACAACTCGTAATACTACAACTCACTGGTATCTATTCTGTCTGAAATCCAGCTATTTATCACATGTTCCTAAAGGTTAAGATTTTGGAAAGACAATTTGATTTTATTCAATATCAACATATTTCCAGAAACTTAAAAGCATTAACTGACTCATTGGCAAATTATGTGTTAGATAGATATTTGCAACATTTATAAAAAGAAACATACCATCAATATTTGCATTTGGATCATGTAACTTAACCGAAATAAAACTCCGAAAATAAAAAATATATATAACTGTTTATGGTTTACACATAATGTTCTGTAACCAAGACAAAATCGGTCAAGTGACCAAAAACTCAAAATGCTAGGGGGCACCCTAGTCTAATGATGATCATGATAGCAAGTCAGAGCCTGTGCGATCATGCGTAAGAGACGAGTCCATCATCTTGGCACACCGGTGGTATGCCGCTGTAACCTCAAAGGTAGCTCGTCAGTCCTCACATCTGGAATACCAAGAGTGAAGCCCTCAACCTGCTCCTGTAATGCTGTGAGAGTCTCGGCCACATCAAGGTCACGAAGGATAGCCCTTCCGACAGCCTCTCCTGTTGGGGCGGTGGCTGGAAGTCTCAGGCGAACTACTAGACGAATAGGACCAACATCTGCATGTACACATGAGTTTGATTAAAGTCTTGATAGAATAAAGCACAAGAACATTATAAATGAAAAACGATAAACAGGAATATGGTCAAATATTTGACCAATGGCGCCCCACTGTTCGCCATCCAGCAGTACTAAATCTAGATCACCCTGAAAGTCCATGCCAGCATATGGATACTCGGAATAAACCATCTCTTGATGACCAAACCACCTGAATAAGGTATCAGAAAATGAAATCTGAGACTGACCAGCATGCCTAGGCATATGGTCAACACATCTCTGCATACGTGGTTCAGTAGGTGAAGGTAAATCAAGTGTAATATACTGCAGCTGCATCAATGGTATCTTCTCCAAGGCAAAGGCGGTCAAAATAGAACCATACCCAAAGTTCTTCAACCTCCCGCTCTTTATCTTGGTCAACTGTTCTTTCATCACAAGAAGTACTGCGTCACACCAGTTGAACACCTTCGGTTGGAGGCATTCCAAGGCATACTGCATATAAGATCGGTTGGCTACATGAAGAGCCGCACCACCGGCCAAGCCATCCTACCAAAAGTAAACAAAATAGTCCTGAGGGACCTGTCAATGACATCACAGATGATGATCTTGCCGTCTTTACTCGGCTGAGATCCCTCTCTGCAGTACCGGCGAACATAATCTCTCACAGAGTCACCTCCTCGGGCCGAACCTGATAAAGAGATGGGGGCACCCCACCTCGATAAGCCAGTCAAGAAATAGATGTCTACTACAGTCAAGGGGATAGATTTGCACCTGATCTGGAAAACCTGGTTGGTAGGATCCCAAGCATCAAGCAAATACTGCAGTAAGTTGATCTGTTGTCTCATGCTAGAAATGCGGAAGAACTTCAACAAGCCACAGTTCCGCAGTGCGTTTACTGTAACCAAATCATGTAGGGCAAGCATGTCCTCTTCTTCATGCTCACGTTCTCACCATGTAACGGTCATCTTACTTCAAAGATCTCTGAAAAAAAAACAAGAGAAGAGTTAGATCATGATTTTGGTAAGAAACAGGCAAAATTTCCATCAAAAATTGTGCATAGAATTCCTTTTCTGCGCCCAACGCACCTACAGTAGTGTTCTGGATGCGTTGCATGTCAGATAACCTTTAGACAGGCCAACATTCAACACACCTTTCGATACACAGAGGGTGCGCTGAAGGCAGAACGTGTTTTTCAAACCCCAGGGGCTCAGAAAAACTAGGAATCAAGCTCAAAATGAAAAATGGAAACCATGATATGAAAGAGCTCAGGTTTAGCTCCTACCTGGTCCAGACGGCGCCGAGAATCGTCCACAGAATCTCCCGAAATCAGCTGATGAAAATCAAAGAGGGAAAGCACCTCCAAAGCTCCAACAAACTAAAGTTCAAATGAAATGATAAAATGAGACGTAAAAACACTTTTTCATTACTTTTTACGCAGTTCAAAGTAAAATATTAGTGTTCTAACTCATTTTCAAACATATATTGTTCATTTCTGACTAATTTGATGAAGCATTTGAAAATATAGTACAATCTTTGAAAGAACAAAGCTATTTATGGTAATATCAAAATGGGACCATTCAATTGAGTAGTTTTAGCACATAGTTCAAGCTCGTTAAAAAATAAACATAAGCCATGAGCAAATGTTTCCCCCCGCGTTTAAGCTTGTTAGAAAATGAACTATTCCCCGGTAAATAACCATCGTGAATGTAGTAATTCAGTCATTAAAGCCTTGGTCATGTTTGCACCGTCACCTCCACTTTTTCATTGGCCGATCATTCACCCCCATTTGATTGTTTACCCATTTTGAGGAACAGCTGCGAAGAGTGATTTCACTAGCCATGTTTGTAACACTGCCATGATTGGAAAATTCCAAACCTTACCTGGAATCAGCTGCTACCCATTTTATCACTCATTCCTCAAAAGACAAGTCTCCTTTAAGCTCTTTTCAACTGACTCGTAAAATATGAAAAGATTGTCGAGCCATTGGCCTCTCCAGCTCGTTAAAGGGACAGGAAGTGCTATCCCTCCTCTAGATTTTAATATTTTTGGACCTGAGGGATTATTACACAAAAAGATCGAGCGCTTGTTTTGTTCGGCTCGTTAAAAGTATCGAAAATTCATCCCTTCTGTATTGTTTTATACTTTTTTGGACTTAAGGGATTAGATGACGAAAAAGGAATTTTGGAGTTACCTTTACGTTCCTTTTCAGACTCTCTAAAATTGAAAAGGACTGAGTTATCTTTGTCATTAAACTCGTTAAAAAGATTAATAGCGACAAACTTGTCTATAGACGAGAACGGGTTTCACTATCGCTAGGCTCGTTAAAACATAGCGATGGGTTTTCCCGAAGGGAAAATTATAGAACAAGCAGATGTTATCCTCCTCAAGCTTGACAAAAATAAAGAGGTACTAGTCAGCAATGACTGGGGAAAATTGGGAAGAAAACTTGAAGAAACTTTGTTGGTTGCAAGTCGCTCTTGAACATGACACTTCCACTCCGTGTCTGAGTTGGGTTAGGTTGTTTCATTCACCGGTCACATCACCATGGTCATGCCATACCATCCACATTTGGGGTTAATTCTACCAATCCATCACATCAGTGTCGCCGATATGTTCAAGAGAAGTCATTAAGTGAATTCACATGTGTCTCACCCACTACCATACATTATACTCCATTCTTTCATGACCGCCACCCTGAACCTTATATCACCAGATCGTTTTCACCTCCATTAAAATCATTTGCTCCATTCCATGTCATTGATGTGGGATTCATTAAGGCCCTCCTGTGACATATCACTTCTTGTCGACATCAGCTCATTATCCAAGAAGTTGGTCTAGGAACACCCCATTCAGTACTTTGAAGCTTGCATGCCTCAATGGCAAGTTTCTCACTTCTGGCGACAGGTTTGCATCAATGGCCTTCGACCGAAAGATTTTGCGTGGTGTTCGATGCCAAGTCCTTTATTCACACCACGTGAATTGTACTAAAGTACCTTGAGGGTCATTATCATTACCAGTGATTCCTCTCGCGCTTGTTAATAGTTTACATCATTGACTGGTAATCAAGCGATGTCTTTCCATGTTCGACTTCAGAACATTTCTCACATGGATCAACTTGTACTTTGAGCGAAGATCGGACGAGATTGAAGACCCCGAATCTAGTTTCATCCATCCGGGCTGCGATATATATTTAGGGAAATAAAGACATTAAATGTACATCATTGCTGCACAGATAATCATCCACTCAAAAGGATGATGGATCTATCAGAATCATCAGTCTACACTCAGACGATTTTCTGTCCTATGTACATGAAAATGAATTTATAAAGCTGAGCATGGTAATGCTCGCCTCAGCCAGATCACGAAAATATTATGAAGATAAGGTATTGTATTGTATCTTATTATAGGTCTCCTCCCAACATTGAAAGAACTTCGGATCCTCACAATAAAGCATTTCACCCGACATCAAAAGATTAACAACCTCATGCTTTAGGGGGCAACTGTTATAGACATTTTTGGGCCCTACAACCCCAATCATGAAATTTCCATAAACCAAGGGCTCCTAAGTCCCTAAAAGTTTTGTTCTAACCCCTAAAGGAACAAGGTCAACATATTACAACTTCTCCCAGAAGTTCTCCATGAGAAACTGCTCAGAATTGGTCAAAACAGGATCATTGCAGCTGCTCCACTGGCTAAGTGCGTTGCATCTCACCCAAATACACTGTGAGGGTGTGTTGCATTTCAAAAGTCCCTTCTGTGGGGTGAGATGGGTGAGAAATGACAAATGGCAGTGTCATTCCGCGAGGTGGAGAAGCAATGGAAGCTTCCATAATCTTCTCTTGTGACACTTGCCTCACTAAATTCGACCAAGGATGAGTAAGAGGCCATCAGTCTCCAAGTGGAAGCAAGAACTATCAGAGAGAAGACACTAATCAAATCACAAGCTTACTCATCCCCCTTACAGATATCTATATATGGATCCCTCATCCCAGAGATCCAGAGGCTGGAATTTTGCATATTGTAAGGAATTACTGTTGGTTTCTTGAGACAAACATCAGATTGTTGGGTGATCTAAGCTTTGTTTGAGGTGAAGAGGGGCTTATTTGCTAGGAGGTTGATGCTGGGTCAGAACAACTAGTTGTAACTCCTCTTGGCTCTTTTCTTGTTTATCAATAAAAGCTATTTGAGTTTTCCTCCATGCTTTTGTGTTATTGATGCTTGTTACATTTGTATGGTCAATTTACATCTGATCCTAGATTGTTTATGATTATAGATCCATGTCTTTGTATAGTGCTATGCTTTTGTGATCTTACAGGCACTTTGTGAAATTGGGCGTGCAAGGGAGCAGGTAGCTAAGGACTATCAAAGAAGAGAGGGATCAAATCAGGAGATTAGCGCAAGACAAAGGTTGGTCTTTCTGTTCCTCTCTATCTATAATTCATAAAGGAAAAACAAAAGTAGCTTCTCTCTGTTTGTTTCTAAGGCAGCTGTCACACCTTAGTGGGATAGAGCAATTCTATATAGACACTTTTCCTTGTAACAACATCCCTAAACCTTGTTCATACATACATTTCCACACTCCCTCCCCCATACACTCTACCCATTACATTCCTCCATCTTATTCCATACTATTATCCACAAACCATTCATATATAATTACATTTTTCAAAATCAAGGGAAAACAATGGAAAGAGAGTGAATATGACTATGAGGAAGAGACACTCAGTGATAGTTCCATGGAGCGACATAAGCAGCAAAGAAAAGGCAAAGAGAAGATGCACGAGGATGACATAGATGATGAAAAGGAAAGAGAACAAATAGTTGGAGGATAAGAAAAGCCTGATGGACCTAGAAATGTTGAAACTAAAGAGGCAAAATGACAAAGAGGACCATGTCACTTTGACTTCCATTAAACAAGAGATAGAGAATGACAAAGAGTCTTGGTTGGAGAAGATGAACATTCACTTGGAGAGGTTGCTTGAGAAGGCAAACAAAGAGAATAAAATGCTTCATCACTTAGCCTACCACTACCTAACTCGGAACAAGATTTGTAATGCAAGGATAAAGAGGCTAAATGCCAAGCTAAGAAGAGTCTCAAGGAACAAGAAAGAGCAAGATAAACTCAAGATCTTGGCCGAAGCATCACTGGCCATGAAAAGCACCTAAAAAGGATCACTCATGCCAAATTTCAAGGAATTTGGAGCATTTTTTGTCATTTTTGAAAAATTTAATGCAAAAAACAGGTTTTTTCAGCAGGTGCGTAGCACCATCGGTGCTACGCTTTTGTTGGGGGCATCCATTTTCAAAAGGGTTTGCATTTTTGAAATCAACATGAAAAAGTGTGCATGCCTAGGAATGGCTAAGAGTTTTGGACAAGTTCTGGGTCTCCAAGAGGGGAAAAAAAACTCAAAAAGTGCCCTCTCTGCCACTTTTTTGCCACACAGGAAGCAACCTTGCGAGATTCCATTTTTGGAGGAGCAAATGAACTCCAAATCCAAAAATTCAAGTTGTTCCAGAAAGTAGACTCACCAAGATTTCCAACAAGCTATCCTGCACCTGATTTGGACTTTAGGAAGCCTTCCAAAAGTGGCCTAGAAAAAGCGCTATGCATAGGATCAGTGGCGCTACGCATAGGAGAAATTTTGCCAGTTTTGCCTGTTTGTTCAGAATTTCGCCCAATTTAGCTATCAGTTGACTTTTTCTTCTCTCTTTGGTAAATTAATGATGTAATATGATGTGATATGATGTACTATGACATAAATATGATGAAAAATGACTTGATGGGGTAGATACACTAGTTAGAATTGCTTGGAGAATGAATGGATCAGTTTCCATAATCTTAGAGGCAAGCTGTTCCACTGCCTCTTTTGTAGTTCCTAGTTTAGATATTGTTGAAACAACTCCTTGACTCATGGATTTAACCACTGATGGCTAGCATAGGTGGTTTTATGCCTATATCTTGTACTTTCTTAGTCATTTGTAAAGGTTGGACTCTTATGGATGCATTGAGCACTATTGTAAATCACTTCTGCAATTTGGCAAGGAAATGGACCAGGGTTTTGCAACATTTTATGGGATTCTTGTGGTAATGTGTCTTGGCATTGTTTTATCTTCTGTAATTTAGTTTCTTTTATGTGTATGTGTTCCAGCATTTATTTATTTCTTCATAACTAAGTGAATCAAGAGATTTAGGTAGAAACCATTGATATTTAGTGCTCTCCCTAGAGGATACATTTAGTTTTTAATGTTTTCCACTATTTGAAGAGGACTGATGAGCCTTGCATGTCGTCTCCAACTCCTCACTAGTATTTAGACTCACCATCACATTCATTTCAAAGTGCTAAAACACTTGCCTACCTCGCCCCACAAAAACCTCTGCAAATCTGAGTTGATTTCCCAGACCCAAAGCTGCCTTCCTCATTTGATCCAGCAACCAACCATTAAAATCGATCAAAATCCTTTGAGAAAATATACATAGCCTAAAATCAGCATTTACTTTCAGTCATATCAAGCCTTAGTTTCCATATACTTGTTGATATTGACAAGGAGAGAGCCCTCTCTCGACCTGGTAGGGCTAGCTACCAGGTTAAGCGTGGTTTGATGTTACCCTAGACCTACATTCCTTCAGCCTGAGGTAGATTTATGCCCTAATAGAAAGTAAATGAAATGAATTTAACGTACTGAATTAATCGTTTATCTAATCAATATGAAACTACCAAAGAAAGATAAATGACTAATGTAAAGGATAAATTTGTGATTACAAATGACAACTAAATTTTGCATATATACAACTATTAGTAGCTAATTTACAATATCTTATAACACAACTAAAACTTATTCATATTTCTTTGGTCATTAATTAGTTTCAAATGTGACCAAAATTTGTATATATACGACTATTAGTAGCTAATTTATAGTATCTTATAAAGCGACCAAAATTTTGGTCATATTTCTTTGGTCATTAATTTTTTTTTTTAGTGATCGTGTAGTAGTATATTTTGTTGTGTATTTGGTCATTAGTTGTGACAGTTAATGACTATATCAATGACTAAATTTATGACTAAATATACTAATAGATGATAAAATTGAGACAACCAATTAATGATTAAGATAGATACGACTAAAATTTAGTCGCGTTATAAGATATTGTAAATTAGCCACTATTGGCTGTTTTTTTAGTAACTATTTAGCCATTTTGTACTAGTGTATTGGAAGCATGGTGTTAGCATTGTTGTCAACGAGGGAGATTTAACCAAATAGTTGGGCATTGATATCAACAATTAGATGGCCCGTGCATGATATTCATGTTTTGGAAGTGTATAGGTGTTTGGAAAGGTCATTGGAGAAGGTTGGAAGCAAGCAGTTTTAGTTTTGGGTAGAGAATATTAAAAATTTCAAATTTTTATAGGACTATTATAGGCTTTGCCACAGTCACCCAAAAACACTTTTCCTAGGCTTCCTAACATATGTCTAAACATTTCCTATAGGTGGAAAATAGAAAATGACAGGCTTAACCCTTGGAATTTTCCCATGGTTTTGAAGTAAAGAGAATGTTGATCTAGTCCAAAGGTGTGAACATAATGATTGTGAAATATGGTTTTAATTGGCTCCAAAGAACACAAGGAATAATTTTGATTTGGTTCATTTTCTTGATTGTGTCATTTGTTCATCTGCTCATGGTTCAGTGATTCAACCTTGAAGAAAAGTAATAGAATGTATTAATCTCTTTAATTGTTGTTTGATCTAGTATAAAAAGTTGTGAAGGTATTGATGGATTAATTGTTTTCTAATGATTGTAGTGGTTTGAGTGGTTTTAAAGCGGTTTCTCTTGGGCTGTTGGCAACCTTTTCACCTCAATCACTATCTCGTCTCGTGGCATATGACCTCACTCACTCTCTCGTCATCTGGTGATAAGGACTTCTCCCCTTCTCCTTTCATCGTCTGGGGCATTCTGTGAACCCACGATTCCAATTTGAGCACTAAACAAGTTAAATATGACTTGCATTAGATCAAAATAATTTTAGACAATGCACATTATGTAATTGTTGAGGTCTAGGATCAAAGTAAATTTGTGTTGTTCAAGACTGACATGGAGCTCCTTGTGATGGCTCTATTACAGAGTGCGTATGAAAAACATGAAGAATGTGTTGTATGATATGAAGCAGGAGGCAAGTGCATACATGTAGGAGAGAAAGATCAAGTAATTTAGTAGATGATAAGTTGAATGCATCACATGTGTAATGGATATTTGAGTTTGGTCATAGAAATTAATAACATAGTACATTTGGAAAAATAATGCATACCTGTGTGCATATTTTCCTGCATTAGATTAGAGATCAAGTGACATAGTATGTTTTTGGATATGTCGACTGAAAAAATTCCCTAGAGTTGGTTATGTGTTGCTAATGTTATTGTGATATTGAAAAGGTTATTTGACTAAATGTCTTGCAGGGGCTTCTATGGTGTTTTACTTGTATTTTCGTTGTTCTATAACTAATTTGATCATATGTTGATGTTGAAGGTTTTCGATGAGAGTACTTATATGAGAAAGTTGTTGAGTATTGGTAAGGTTTGTTGTGTTGAAGAGATATATCTTTCTATAGATTTTGTTGAGTAGAGAAGTATATTATAGAGAGCATTGAGTATCCTTGCTGGGGTGAGAACGAGTTTGATGTGAAAATGATTACTTATAAGAAGAGAGAGGTTGTATATAGAGATGTTTTATGTTTTGATGGGTTGAGAATATTAGTGGGTTTGGTATAAAAATTGTGAAATGAGACTCATAGTTGCGTTATGCAGAGGATAGGGGCCCTAGTTTGAAAATGTATGAAATGTGGTCCACAAGGTTTTGAAGTTTGAGTCCTTTAGTGGGAAAGTGGTGGCTTTCTTATTCAGGGAGTGTTGGCTTCCTTTGGGTTGTGGAATGAGAAATTGGAAGTGGTGGATTCCCTTTGGTGGTTGTTGGAGAAGCTATTGGAGGTTGGGGGCTCTAACAGGTTGGAGCTTGCATATAGTTATAAATGGTGACATCCATCAGGTAGTGGCCTATAACGGGTGGTTGCTTGCATTCAGGGCTTCCACACTAGTGGTGGCCAGTGCATGGTGTAAAGAATAATTTTAAATAATAAGAAGACATAGTAGAAAAAGTATATGATGGTTTTTATCTTGGAAGGCTTTCCAACTTATATCTTGTATTCTCATGTATGATGTAGCTTAGATGTTTCTCTCATGGTTTATCTAAATTTATGTTTGTTTCTCGTATGATTTTTTGTGCATGATTTAACTGCTGCTAATATATTACAATGTTGGATAATCAATTAATGATTTAGTAAATTGTAAATAAAAGTAAAAAGTGTTTAAAGTGTTTCATCAAGTACAATAATGATTCACCCCCCTCTCAATATTGACAAGATCCTAGTATTTAGTATCATAGAAGGTATATTCAGGTGAAACTTGACTGCTGAAAGGAAGAATAGGTAAAGTTTTGAATTTTTTTTTATGGATCATTAAGGAATGTCTTTACTCAATGCTACAAACTACTAATTATGGAAATAAAAGGTTAAATGTGAGTTGATATATTATGGATTTGATGCTTGGATGTTGGTATGTGAAGGATATGGAAAATATCACCTCACAACTAAAATGAAACAGTTGAATGCTCAATCAAAGTGTGTGATCTATAAAAATATTCACAATGTAGATATAGAGAAGATAATGGATCTTACATCTGCTAAATACATTTGGGATAGATTTCGTATAATGTATGGATGAAAAGAAAATAGAAACAATGTAGAGCATAAGACAATGTAAAATAAGCAAAGAAAGAAGGGATCTTAGAACATAGAGTCTCAACCCAATGAGATCCAAAAAGAGGAAGCGAGAATAATTGAAGATGTGAAAAGTGGCCACCTAAATGAAATGGAGGACCAATGTGCAAAGCTATAAACTAAATTTGTTTCTACGAGAAAGGGGCTAGAACATAAAGAAAATCAGTTGAAGAGGGAAAAGAGCACCAAGGTCTTAGAAAAGATACTTAGCAACCAAATACCTCCCTTGATCAAACATGGTCTTGGTTTTCAGAAATGAGATTCTAGTTCACAGGCTCATGCAAACAACAATTTAGAATCTAATAATCATGTAGTAGATAATGGAAACAATAAGAGCAATAGGAAAGGGAAGAAGAAAGAGATCCAACAACTAAGAACAGAACCTAGAGGAGCACCTATGGTTAGAAGATCATTTTATACAAGAAAGGATGTATGCGTATTTCAAGGGAGTCAAAACCCATTTCCTTTCATGAAAGAAAATATTAAATGCTACAAATGTCATAATTGTGTAAATGTTGCAACTATCTCTAGAGGTAAATTGTTTAGATCTAGCTAGTAGAGTATGCAACAACATGGGCATTAAGGACTAGCCAAGGAGAGTAACAATACTAATGTATAATAATGCATTTTAAGGTCATTTTTTCTCTTGTAACTAGTTTTTCCACAAGGCATTTGATTATAGATCTCATGCACGAAGTATAGGCATGTTTTATGCAAGGTATAGGTCTAGCACAATTAACAGAGGGTTTGATCCCTTTGCCTCATACTCTGGTCATATGAGGTTCTACACTTGTGACAACCTTGGTCACATGGATATAGATTGCAAGTTATTCATTTCATCAATGAAAATCAGACAAAAGGAATATCTTACCATGAGTAGGCCTAGAAAAAAACAAGAGGAGAATGTGCATGAAAAGAAGTAACCTACAACAATATGGAAGAAGAAGGAGGAGAAACAAGTAAAGTGTGGTATTTATTTATTTAATTTCAATGATGATGACCAATGGTACAAATATAGTAGTTGTTCCCATAATATGTTAGGGGAGAATGTAGATTCCTCTTCCTCGAGAAGGCCAATGATGGCCATGTCATTCTTGCAGAAAATACACTTGCTAAGCTGTTGGGAAAAGGAAAGGGTGAACTTAGTGACAAGAATAGTAATGTAGTTAATGAGTTGTTATTTGAGGGATTTAAACTTAATATCCTAAGCATGATCTAGATGGTTGATTGAGTAAAGGAGGTGATTTTCAAATCCAAAGGTTGCAACATTCAAAAATAAGGGTCTAAGAGGTTGATAGTGAAAGGAATCAAGACTCTAGACAATGTGCATGTGTTGAAGTGAAGAGTAGGAAAAAAGAAGAAGATATTTAATAAAATATCTTCCTCTTGAGATTTCAAATAACAGAGTCAAATTTGTTCCCCAATGCACTCCACTATTCTCAAATATACTCACAAGAAGATTGCAAAAATGTATGTGAGACTTGCTTGCTCTCAGGGGGAGTGTATGCAAGAAACATGGAAATAGAAGAAGGAATTTGTACAAGTTGTAGCGAGAAAATATTGATATGATCAAGAGACTACTTGCATGATTAGGTCCATAGGATCAACCAAATTTTTGGAAGGTATATGAGCTCATGGGGAGTTGTGTATGTAACTAGGTTTTTAAGGGTTCTATGTATCTTGCATGTTTCTTTTATTATGTCTCTATTGTAGACATGTATATGTTGTAGTAGAAAGTGTGTTCAATTAACCATGCATGTTTATGTATGTATTTATCCATCATTCGAAGGTTGGTTGAGTATTCCTTGTCACAGAGAGAGTCATTTATCTCAAGCATGAATAAAAGAAATTCATGGTTCAACCATATCCATGTACTTGTGTACTATTACCATTTTCACTGAATTACCCTTGGTTTGGTTATGCATAGGATTGATATATTTGTATCAGCCATGTATGCACTTACATATGATTTGGTTCAAAAATGTATAGGAGGAAGAGACTTTCTGTTACCCATTCATTGTAGAAGTGAGTCATATTACATCCATGTTTGGTCCTTTTGGATTCATTGTTGTAGCTTTGTATTATGTTCAATAAGCCTTATACTATTGCATTGTTTATCATTGGTCATGGGTCTTTGTGAGTCCATGGCCCAATTTGTGGCCTCTTGCATATGGAAAGGAGGAAAAGGAAGAAACAAAAGTTTTCTACAAGATCCATGAAGAGCTATTTGTAACCCCAATAAGTTCTTAGGAGGGGCATGATTCAATAAGAAGAAATCCATGACATTGGCATAGTCATTGATGTCCATTAGTTGCAGAGTGAGCAAAAAATTTATTGGTTCTTAATGATTATCTTGCAACTTTTATGGCTGATCAAAGTTTATCAGAAAAAAATTAGTATAATTAAAGTTCAATTAGTGGTATCATGGTGTATTCAATGAGTCTTGGTCACCCTTTTCCGTTGATGTCAAACGGGGAGAGTGAGACAACCTTCAGTGGAGAGCGAAGATCGACCAGTGAGAGAATATTGGATATAAGTGAAGAAGACCATATTGGTGTTTGTGGTTGTAGGTTGTTATAAATGCCAAATGGGAATATTGTTAGTAGTGTGGTGGTGGCATTGATGTCAACCACGGAGATTCAGTTAGTTAGTTGGGAATTGATGTCAATAGTTAGATGGCCTATGCATGATATTGATGTTATGGAAGTATATAGGTTCTTAGAAAGGTCATTGAATAAGGTTGGAAGTAAGTGGTTTTAGTTATGGGTAGAGAAGTTTAAGTTTTTCCAAGTTTTATAGGGTTGTCAAAGGCTTGCCATATCCACCCAGTGGAACTACCTCACTACCATAGTATTTATCTTATGTGCCTGTAGCACTTTCCCCAGCTTCCTAACACATGTCGGTGGCACTTCCTATAGGTGGCAAAAAGAAAAACCGAAAGATTAACCCATGGAATTTTCCCATTGTTTCAAAGGAAAGAGCATGTTGATCTAGTCCAAAGGTGTGAACATAATGATTGTGAATATGGTTTGAATTGGCTCTTCATATAGTCACACTTAGTCAATTGACTTGGTCATGGTTTGTTGATTAAACCTTTAGAAAAGGTAAGGGAATGCATTAATATGTTTAATTATTGTTTAATCTAGTCTAAAGTTGTGAAAGCATTGATGGATTGATTGTTGCATTAGTGTTTGTGTTGGTTTAATCGATTCTAATTTGAGCACTGAACAAGTTAAGTTTATGACCTATGTTAGGTCAAAACAAGGATAGATAATGCACATTATGTAATTATTAAGGTCGAGGATCAAAGTAAAGTTGTGTGTTGTTGAAGAATGATTTGGATCTATTCATGATGGCTCTGTTGCAAAGTGCATATGATAGGGATGAAGAATCCATTGTATGATTTGAAGAAGGAGGCAAGTGCATACCAGTAGGAGACAAAGATCAAGTAATTTAGCATATCATAGGTTGAATGCATCACTTGTGCAATGGATATTTGAGTTTGGTCGCATATATCAATGGAAGAGTATGTTTCACAGAATAATGCATACCTATGTGCATAACTATCTATGTTGGATCAGAGATCGAGTGGCAGAGCATGTTGTTGGATGTGTTGAGTGACAAAATTCCCTGGAGTTTGTTATGTGCTACTATTGTTGTTGTTGTATTGCAAAGGTAGTTCGACTGAGTGCGTTGCAAGGGTTTCTATGGTTTTTTATTTGTGTTTTAAATATTATATAACTTAGTTGATCATATGTTGATGTGGAAGGTTTGTCGTGAGAGTACTTGTATGAGAGAGTTGTTGAGTATTGCTAAGGTTTGTTGTGTTGAATAAAGAGATGTCATTGTTGATTGTGTTGAGTAGAGAAGTTTATTATAGAGAGTGATGAGTATAATTGCTAGGGTGAGAATGAATTTGATGCTTAGTTGATTTCTTATGAGAATAGAGAGGTTGTATGCAAAGATATTTTATGTTTTGATGAGTTGAGAAGATTAGTGGGATCACTCTGAAAATTGTGAAACAAGACTCATGATTGTGTTTTGCAGAGAATAATGGGCCCTAGTTTGAAAATGTATGAAATGTGGTCCACAAGATTTTGAACGTTGGGGACTTTAGAGGGAATGTGTTGGCTTGTTGATTTAGGGAGTGGTGGTTTCGTTCAGGTTATGGACTGAGAAATTGGGAGTGGTAGCGTCCCTCCAGTGGAGGTTGGAGAAACTATTGGACGTTGGGGCCTGTAGCAGGTTGGGTCTTGCACTGATTTGGGTCCTGCATATAGTTGGAAGTAGTGGACTGAAGTGGGTGGTTTCTCATGTGCATTGCAAGTCGGGGCTTGTACATTGGTGGTGGCTACTACATAATGTAAAGAAAAAATTTAAATAATAAGAAGATGAAGCAGACAAAGAAGATAATGGATTTTCTCTTGGAACGTTTTCCACCTTATATCCTGTGTTCTCATGTCTGATATTGTTTATATGCTACTCATGATTTATCTATATTTATGTTTGTTGCTCATATAATTTATTGTGCATGAATTCATTGACGCTAATATATTGTGATGCTAGCTAATCAATTAATGACTTAGTAAATTGTAAGGAAAAGTAAAAAGTGTTTAAAATGATCCATCAAAGACAATACGAATTAAGTCCCCTCCCCTTATTAATATTTTCAAGATCCCAACTTGTCCAACATTTACAAAAAGACTAACAATTTGACAATTTCATAAAGGAATCTATTTATAACTATGCATGAATAAATCATTTTTTCAAAGACTTTTTTTTTGGGTATCTCACTAGACTCTCGAGAGATTTATGTCCAAATATGTGGTATCATCATGTGAAAGTTGATAACGATGTATCATGAAGGATATCTTCTTTTTTCAGCACATTTCCAAAAAAAATCAAACATTTCTGATAACTATTTTTTAAATTAATATTTTATTATATAATTTTATTATTAAAAAAATACTATTTTATTTCAAAAATTAAATACTTTACCATTTAATATAGGAAGTATGTCATAAAACTGCTTCTACTTGGTTAAGAGCTCGTCTTCTTTGGACGTAAGGAAACAGGTTAACGGCCCAAGACCCAGAGGCATCTACACTCCTGCTCCCTTACGGACCACCAGCAGGTTATTACAGGTGGCGTGGTTTTCCTTGATAACAGTGATGAGTCAAACCGACATTCGCGGATAGCAGCCAGAGATGGTTGTCCTCACTGTTGGTTTGACACCTAAGTTTGATAGATTTTGCCACCTTCGAAAAAAAAATATAAGAAGTATACAAATGTGTCAATAATCTATTTGTTTTTAAATTTGAACATACAATGTCTCATGCACATATTTTGAACCATTAAACATAGTTAAGTTCCACATAAACACACACCACACATGTAAAAAAATCATTCCTATTTATACATCTTAATCTCTAATTGTCATATAGATAGATCAGAATTTTAAAATGTAATATTTTTATAATTTAATATAAAAGAATTAGAAAACGAGGATTTTAAAATTTAAGTTTCAATTATAATTAAATATATTAGGCTGATAACTAAAATAATTAATAATATAATTTAATATAAACAATTTATTTAAATATATATGATTCTAAATAAGGAAATTATAAATTTGATTTATAAATTATTCTAACTTCAAATTTGAATACTTGTTTAATATTGTAGGGTATTTAATGTAATGATTAAGTTTAATTAGATGCAGTGGTTAAGTTCGTTTTCTTTGTTAATGGTTTTTAATCACCATCATGATTTATTTATAAGATTTTTTTAAGTAATATTAATGTTTAAATTAGTTTTCATGTTAACGATTTTTAATCACCAACATTACTTATTTATAATATTTATTTAATATTTAGTAATATTAATGATTAAATTGGTTTTCATGTTTATGGTTTTTAATCACCATCATCACTTATTTATAAGATTTTTTTTAATATGATATATAAGATATTAATATTAAAAGTGTTATATGTTTAGTATATATCATATAAGTTTAAAAATATATAATAAATAGTGAAATTTAATATGAATAAACATATAAATAAATAAGTGTGGTGTAAAAATTAAAAAAATATTTTCCTAATGTTTTATATTAATAAATAGATAAATTTTTATAGTTAGAATATAGCTAACACAAAGTAATTACAAAATTATCACTATAGTCTTGGCATATGGCCTGTGGTGGTTGTGCCATGAGCACATTTGCATAATAAAAATATGTCTGGCATACACTAAGAGTGCTTTATGAGATATTGGGTGGGTTGAAGACATTCCACACATAAAATACTAAGGGACCCATGACCAAGTCATGTCTTTCATGCCAAATTGAATGGAAACAACACACATGCATGAGAGGAAGGTCGAATGAGGTGAAAAAAATGGTAGAAGTTGTGCACACCCATCATACAAGTCGATATGTCAAGTGGAATGAAGATCATACTAACGAGTAGATGCATGCACGATTAAGGAAGGTTAGAATGATAGAAAAATGGATGCATGCATGATTAAGGACAGTTGGAATGATAGAAAAATGGATGCATGAGAGGCCAATTGGGCAATGCAAATGCACACATACATATGAGTGGAAAGGTCAATTCATTCCAAAGATGAAATGACACTAGCATTCATTTGAGATCAATGCTTAATTAGCACAACAAATAGATAGAATTTTTGATGTTGAAATGTTTGAAAACAAAATATGAAAGACATGATTTTTGTAGTAATGGAGCACCTCCATTATGTCATAGAACGGAAAACATAGATGGCAATGATGATTGATCAATGAAGAGGATGGTTGAAATCGCTACATGGTGGTCATCATAGGAGAGTTTGATAAAATCTTTGGTTATTAACTTTGAATGCTACTAGGTGATAGGTTTGAAGATGATTGTGATTGTACATGACCAAACCAACACTCTTTGCATTGCAGAATGATATTTTATAGTTGAAGAAGTTGGTGAAACCATTAGATGTTGTTTATACTTGCAAAAAAACTTTACACAATATTTTCTAAGGAAGGTGACTTGGTTGAATGAATTGGAAACTCCTATTAGTATTAGGATAAACACCTTAGAGTAGGAAGGAAAAAACCCACAATCACCACAAACTTTAGAGATGGTTGTATTCTGCCATGGATTCTCACTAGGCGTAGTAGAGGAGGGATGCACACAACACATTGAGGATGATGCATAAAATGAATAATAGTTGGTTGTGATAGAAAAGAGCAAGCCAAGATGCTTATAGGGAGGATTAAGCCAATCATGTGTTTCTCCTACTCACAAAATTAGTATGTGAGGAATTGTCCAAGGAAAAGGTAGACGTCATAGTTGGTAGAATCAATGGAAGATTAAGAAACATCAAGCATGGTGGCCAAGACATTGAATGATACAACTCAATATCAGTAATGGGGGGATGGTGAGTATGAGAGAATGGGAAATCCAGTCCACTTAGGGACAAAAATTCTAACCCAATAATTTTCAGAGGAAATTTTGGGTAAAGTGAAGACACTATAAGAGTTTTTGCACAAGAAAGAAGATAAAAACCTTTGAAAAATAAGGGTGTGTCATGGATTCACTTCATAAATGAAATAACTGGAGGATTAATGGTGGCTTCATTGGTGAACATCAATGAAACTCATATTTTTTGAATGACCAGACTACAAAATCACTTTACTATGAGACAAAATGGGTTTTTAATTAGTACAATTTAGTCAATTCTAGGGAGAATCCAAAGGAAGGGATAGTTTATTCAACCTCTAATTGGATAGAATATTGGTTTGGTATTCTAGATTTTGAGGGTGATTCCCTTAGACAATTAGGTGGTGATCTTAGGACATCATTTCTTTAAAGCTCCAAAAAAATCACAGTAGCCTAAAAATATTGGTTGGTGTTCTCTTGAGGAGCTAACATTATTTGTATTACAATGGTAAGGAAGTAAAAACTTATATGGAAAATCATATTTCTTTCCATCACGCTAATTGAGGAGATTCATTTTGAGGAGATTATACATAATCATGGAAGACAACAACAAGGGAGAGTGCTGACCTCTACTCCTTTGAATACCGAGAAAAGAATATCAAAGTTTGATGAGGGTGGATGCTTCAATAAAATCCACCATGTAGAGACTGTCGATTTGTAGGTTTAAAAACGCTCATTAGGAGGAAAATCTATTAGCTCCATTACATCACTTATGACTGATGAAAAATAGAAGCCATGAAGGAAGTAACCATATAGATATGAGTGATGTCAAGGATGACAAATCATCCTACAAGAGGAAAAAATACTAGACATGATGGGGAAGCAAGATGTGGAGACAGTTTCTCAACTTGAGTATGAAGAGGATGTGAATAAAGTATGACTAGAGGACAAGGATCTCACAACAACTATAAAATTTTGTAGGAAGAGGGACGGGCCTCCAAATTAGACATAAATTAAGGCCCATTTGACCATCCTTCAACACCTTAAACCTCTCTTTTTTCATTATATGACATATTTTTAACTTCAAAATTGTTCATTAGGAATGTTTATGTATAATTGCATATTTGTGTTTAATATTATTTATTTTTGAAGAATATTGTGAGAATATTGGGCAGATTATGAAGATTTGGAGGAGGAGATAATATAGGGACTTTATCCCTACTACATGAGGATAAATATTGGATAATAAATCTAAAGAATATTATGAAATTATTGCACAAATTTTGGAGCTCCATGATTGAGAAAACTAGGAATGTGTTCCCTGTTATTTAATGCAAATTCCTAGTGTTAGGAACTAGATCCACTATTTGAGGGATTTTGGAGGGGAAAGCTTCCTCCTTTCAGGAGAATGTTATAGCTCCAAATCTCACTCTTATGGTTTTTGATGCTGCACTCATGGCCTAGGGCAACCCCTCCTTCCAGACCTGGTCCTAAAATTTAAAAAATAGTGTTTTATCCCTTATACGCGACATTGCCCTGAGTTAAACGCGTGTACATGCGGGTCTGTGTATACCAAACCCGCGTGTATGTATTAAAACACTTAAAAAAATAAATAATTCCTTATTTTCGGGCGGAGATCGCGGGTTTTACCTGCTGATCACCTGTTAGTGCCCGTGGCCCAACTGTTCCCAACCAACTCCTAACTAAAAAACTACTTTGGAAATGGTATAAAAAGACATCAAAGGGAAGGCCTAAGGGGGAGAGAGAAAAGAGAGCAAGATTATTATGCTGAGATTTTTCCCTTAGACTAGGTCTGAAGTCCTTGGTGCTTTTTGTACTTCCCCCACTTTGCATAGGAAACCCTTGTTTCCATGTGTATTGGTGATCATTCATCCTTTATATCACCATTGAGTAAGACTTGGAAGGAGCTCTTGTTGGAGGCTTGAGGCTGGAACGAATCCGGGAGGAAGCTTTGCTTGGAGCCTGCTGAAGGTGTTTTAGGTGAAATCTTTCCGTTATATGTACTTTACTTGCCTTTATATAAAGAAACACGTCTTGGTTCCCGAAACAATCTTTCTTTATGCTTATGAGATTCTTGTCTTGAATTCTTATGCAAGTAGTTACTTAAAGATTTTTATAACTAACTTTATAGCATGAAGATGGTTTATGTATAAGTATTTGTCCATGTACTACTGTGTTCTTTGATTTGTTTGTTTTACAGGTCAAAGGAGAAGAAGGGAACTCCAAGAAGGGTTTGGACCCTAAAGGCCTTCTCGAACGTAGGACCTTAGGTACGTACCCTCAACATTAGAATTTGCTTACAGTAAAGATAATGGCTGTGTGTGTGTTTCTTTGAATAAGCAATTTTCAGTCTGGTAGAGTCTTAACCCAAAGGACCCTAGGGGTACTTTCCCCTCAACCAGAATTGGCGACTCCGCTGGGGAACAACACTCTTGTTGTTCCTAGTTTGGGTAGTCTTCAAGCCAATCAAGGCTCAGCCCCTCTGTTTGCTGGCTCTGACTGTCTGATCTGTTCTTGAACTCTAAGCTTTTCCAGTTTTTTCAGTCTGTATTTTTATTTTTCTTGAATATCTTCAGATACGCTGTTTTTTCTGGATTACAGAAGCGTATATACACAAGTTGAACTAAGTGTACCCGCGTATACATAGGTTTCCTCAATTACAGTCGCGTGTACATGCATTCTGCACATCACTGCAGGCGCGTATATTATATAATTTTCAAGATTTATAAATTTTCTTTTTGCTGAATGTTTGTCTGGTGGTTTGGGTCAGTTTGAAGCAGTCATTTTCCAGTAATAGTCCTCTGTTTAACAGGGGGCATCTTGTTCTGAACTCTCTCTAGTTATAAGGAGTATTAGTCTTGTTTTCGTTGATTGCAAGCGTCATTGTTCTTTGACACACAAGAGTTCTGGTTAAGAATCTTGACTGCTCTGTTTTGGCAGAGTAGGAAGATTGGATTCAATCTTTGTGTTCATTTTGTTTTGATGACCTTTTTGTTTTCTTAACGAAACCATTTTTGTGACCATTTGCTCCTTCGTTTCGGGAAAGTTGTTTGTTACCATTTTCTTGAAACTTGTCTTTTGATCTTTTGGACTTTCATTGCTGCTTTTGATTGTCAAGAGCGATTTCAAACACATTTATTTTTGTTGGGTTTTCATCATTTGAAAGGTGTCAATTCACAAAAGTGTTTGGTTGCCTATTCATCAATCATTGGTGTCAGTATTTTTGAGAGCATTCTTTGAAAAAGACTTTTTGGCTTGATTGAAAGAAAATCTTTTGAAAGTTTTGAGTTTCGCTTTCTTAAACTTGCTTTTCATTTGATTTCCTTTTTTGCGAAGTGAAAGTGCTTTGTGTTTATCTTAGAACTTGTTTTTATTGTTTGGACGAAATGATTGGTAACACATCATCTTCTATCTAAGCATTTTAGTGGCAAGACAAATTTGATAAGGCAGCAACTTTCCTTCTTTGTTTTTAGAGTAGTCTTTAAATCTTGCATCCACATATAGTTCTTGCATTAGGATAGATTTGCATCTATTTTTAGACATATATAGTTTTGTTAGTTTTTGTGAGTGTGGAGTCTGAAAAGAAAAGGAAAATTTGTTTATATTAGAAGTACCTCTGAACCTCATAGAAATTGCTCTTCATCGAAAACAAAAAGTGCATGTGCATGTAGCTAAGTTTTATTAATTTCTTTTGCGTCCATAAAAACACCACAAGTTTCATCTCCATTACCTTGTGACTTAAAGAACAGCCTAATAAAATCAAGCGCTAATTAAAATCCATTAGAACTTTTTGTTTTAGTCAGTTACACCAACAAGTTTAGGATTTTAGGGCCTTGGATTAGGCGAGTGGAGAGTTAACTCTCCAAGGCCACATAAAACGTCAAACATAAGAGTCTGAATAACGAGAGTAAATCCAATAGTGTTAGGAAGACCAGGAAAGCTCCGGATCTGGGAGTTAAGCACGAGGGTCTGTGAAGACAAGGAAGAGAGATACCCCCTCTCCTACTTGTCCGAACTTACCTCATGACTGTTCCGCCTGGCTTCTGCGACGAGTTGGTACCCATAGTTGCCTCTCCTAGGGATCTACACAAGTGGCTGCGGAGGGGAATCCCGTGGCACCTGAGGTTGACGTTGTATCACTCTCGACAGTACTACTGGAGGGCACCCTTGCGAAGCTTGGGGGCTTGCACCGGCGCAGGCTGTTGTTAGGAGGTCAGCGTAACTTCCTCTGATACCTTCGCTGATAGGACTGGGCCCTCATCATCCCAGACTATCTTCGGAAGGCCCCTTATTTTCATTTTCTCGTATTTTGGTGTCTGGTCCTAATCACCTAGAGTGGAAATACATGGAAGTTGTTTGACTGGATGTATCTTTAGGGACTTTATAGTGTGTGCTCTGTGCTCCTAGTTGGCCTAGCTTTTAATTTTTTGAGTCTTTAGTTAGATCATAACAAAAAATTCAAAGTGGCTGATCGATCTCCAAGACGGTCTCGAAGACTTCGTGGTCTCTCGCCACCAAGTTTAGAGCCTTCTCCTAGAAGGCGCAGAGGCAATACTACGGTGGGTTTCGTCCCACGCCAGTTGACGCATCGGGGATTGATCCTCCTCTCGGGGACATTAGCGGCCAAGCAAGGTCTGGCACTTCTGAACAAGAGAGAGACACTCCAGTCCTTTCTCGAGTTCGCTTTCAAAACGTAGAGGTAGAAGAATTTTCAGAGTCATTAGTGGCACCAAATTCTCCACTACCATCTAGTCATCCAGACGTATTGCAATACGTTGGGACTCCGTCACATAGACCATCAAGTCCAAGTTACGCTACGCGCTTACCATTCATGACCACTACTGGAAGCATGGCTTCTACGAGTGCTACGACTATGCAAACCCCTACATCGGTGCAAGGGGGAGGAACCATTTCCATCCCCTCCACTTCCTTGTTCGGATCTTTTGCTAGCACATCTTTAGTTGGGTCTACCTCCATTCCGTCCACGAGTGGAAATGCCCAAACCAATGCTTTTGGTACTGGACTCTTCCCTTTTGGCACCCAATCACAGGGTATTCCATCGGTTCCGTTTAGTGCCGCTACGTCCATGATGGGCGGATCGGCTTCATTCCAGGGTTTTCCTTTCGGAAGTGGTCATATACCACATTCCAACCCGACGGTAGGATCCATGCCTTTTTCTTCTATAGGACAAAGCAGCAATCCTTTCCAAGGTTGGAATAACCCTGGGGTTAGTAGCGCAGGAACTGGGAATTCGTTTAACGGCCAACAAGGGAATAGGCCGTACTCCACGGTTAGCATGTTTCAAAGTATTCCTCCCCTTGCTTCGGCTTGGAATCCATATTAGGGGTTATCAACTCCCTACAATCCTTCTGGAGGAAACTTTGCCGGTTATGGAGGTTATACGGCAGGAGTTGGTCAAACTCCGAATTTTGCTGGACCACAAGGCTTGCCTTTTGGTTCAGCCGGTTCTACTGGTCACTTCGGGCAGCCTGGTGCCTCCCAAATTCCAGGACAATCTTTTCAGAGCTTTGGGATTTCTGCCCAGTCTGGGTGGAATCCCCTAGGTCCTCCTAGGCTTCCGTTTCTGGCAACGTTAAACTTGCCAGATCTCACTAAGTTAACAAATGACCCAATCAGGTATAATCCGGCCTGGCCTCCGGTCCCAACCAAACTCCCTTCAGACATTCCAAAATTCAAAGGGAGGAGTGGTGAAGACCCAGGCGACCATGTAACCACATTCCATTTGTGGTGCTCATCCAACTCCCTCATCGATGATTCGATTAGGTTGAGACTCTTTCAGCGCACCTTGACTGGTAATGCGGCCAAGTGGTATATAGAGTTGCCAGGGGGCAGCTTCACATCCTTCGCCGACTTAGCAAATATTTTCTTAAATCACTTCCAGTTGCCTGTCCGCTATGATGCCGGAACTGAACTTCTGGCCACCTTTCGTCAGGATAAGGCAACCCACATTTTTGATCATATTCAGGAATGGAGACGGAGAAAGAGGCTCATTAAAGCCGAAATTCCTCTGGAGTACCGTCTCGAGTGGTTTTTGAAGTCTTTACAACCCGAGATCTCCAAGGATGTCTCCATGTCTGGGGTCTATTCTGAGGAGCAAGCCATTTTTAGGGCCCAACAATTAGAATTGATCTACTCTCAGTCTGGGATCCTACAAAAGTACTTGCCAGATGCTCTTGGATCTAAGGTTGATTTAGCTAAGCCGAAGCCAGGTCCGCATGCGGATGGTATCGTTGGGTCAGTAGACACAACTACAGTGAACTTGTTGAATCAATTGCAACAGTTATCTTTGCAAACTGCTTCTAACAACCAAGTCACATCGTCTAATCCCCCCGCTTCCCAAACTTCTTCAATAAATGCCGTCCAATCTGATAATCCCAAAGGAAATCAAAATTCCAATGGAAAAAAGAAAGGACAAGGTAACAAAAAGAACCAGGATGGGAAACCTGATGCAAATAAATCCGGCAACAACGCTGGTGGTGGTAAAGGTGAGTCGAGAAAGAAAGTTAAGTTTCCTTGCAAATTATGCAATGGAGACCATCTAACTCATCTCTGCCCTAGGATTGAAGACGCTCAGCGCTTGTTAGGACAGCAAGGGACTTCTAGTTCGCAAGCTGTGTTAACTAACCTGTTTCCCCAAGGGCAGCAACTTCTTGCTGGCGCGAGTTCAAACCCTGGTACCTCCGCAGGGGGCAACCAGGAAGGGGACAAGTCGTCAAATGTTTTCATGATGGGTGCTCACGCTAATGTGACCACACGGTCACGCGATTATGGTGAAGGTGAAAATTCCAAGGGTAAATCAGTTCCCGAAACTAACAACCCGCTTCATATTGAGCGACCTTCTGTCGAGACTGTACCTCGGGTACCGAAAGGTCCCGCAAAACGCGCGACTATCAACCCTAATATTAGGGCAGCCCAGAATTACTCCATTGTTGAGGATCTGGCCCAGAGTCCATGTGCTATGTCCGCGTTAGAGGTTCTCCAGTCATGTCCTGCTCAACGAAGCGCCTTGCTATCGGCAATGGGGGCAGTAGATCCAAGTAATTCCTTAGCTCTCACTTTTGATATGAGTAATGTCAAAAAGAGACTTCCTCATCACATGGCTTTCCAGATAAAGTCTACCTACCAGAAAACGAATATTTTTCGGACGGTTGTAGATGAGGGAGCTTCCACGTGTGTCATGTCTATGTCATGCTGGAAGGCCATTGGATCACCGTCGGTTGTTCCTTCACCCACCCTATTGACAGCATTTGATGGTCATTCTCATAGGCCATACAGGATTATCCCGGCTTTTCCTGTATGTGTTGGAGGAAAGGTCGTTAATATTGAAGTAGAGGTCATAGACGCTAACCTAGACTATAATCTCCTATTAGGAAGGAACTGGGTATACGAGATGGATGCCATGGTTTCGACTCTGTTTCGTGTCATTTGCTTTCCTCATGAGGGGAAAATCGTTAAGGTTGACCAATTGGACTATTGTCCAGTTGATCCTCAAGCAAACTCTGACTCTACTATTCCTTTAGTGGGTAACCCCCATCCGCCTATTGAGAGTCTAGGAGTCGGGATGTACTCTTCATTGATGGGTACGTTTAATCTTCCCCCTCCTACAGCTGGTATAGATACAATTTCATCCTCCAGGGATCCTTTACGGAGAGAGTTTGTTCAAACTCCTTATTCTTCGAATCCTGGAACCTTAGCTTCATCTGTGACCACATCAGGTGACGACAAGGTGGGTGAAATAGAATCTCTTATATCTGCAGCAGAACCTAGATATGAATCTATCGATAACTCTACAGATAACCATTCTACTTCTTCCTCTGGGAAAGAAATAGATGGTGATGTGGCTCATTTTCGGACCCTTGATTCCACCTCTGCATTGGATTGCTCTGATATTGTTTTTCCATCGGATGAAGCGGTATTCGAAGCAATGATGGCCGTAGATCGACCTTTGGAAGATTTACATCGTCGGTTACACTTTCATTCCCCTGTGCATGAAGTCAAATCTCGGTCCTCCAGTTCGACTAGTGATGTTTGTACGGTCCCTTTGGCTCCAACACATTCATTTTCCGAAGAGAGTATATTGATTGGTTTGATCATCGTACCTATAAACATCCCTAGGAGTCAGTTGGCGGAGCCCCCTGATGGGCTCTACCTAAAGAAGTACTTTGCTTAGTTTTACCAGGCAATGGCTTCTTTGTACTTTATGTATATATTTATACATATATCGTCGAGCGTTTTCTGATATCAGTGCTTTTTGGTCTGCTGTGGCAGGTGCTGATGGATGATTTGGTCTATTTTGGGTTCGCCGATGGTGCTAGTCGACACACTCAGAATCTTGCTTCCGCAGCTTGGGTACTTTATTATCCAACTGGTCAATTGATGGTATCGAGAGGCGTGTGTATCGGTCCTGCTTCAAACAATATGGCCGAGTATACAGCTGTTATCAATTTATTATCCGAGGCAATCTCTTATGGGATCGACTCGTTGGTAGTATATCTTGATTCTCAATTGATAGTGTCTCAATTAAATAACATTTATCGGGTTAGAGATCCATTATTATATCGCCAATATTTAAGGGTGAGGTTGTTGCAAAGATCATTCATTTACATTAATTATTTGCACATTCCAAGATCTCAAAATTGGTTAGCTGATTCTATCGCTAATCAAGCATTAGACTGGCATATCAATCATTCATCATCATAAAATCATGCATCAAAAAGTCAAACTGTCTATATATATATATATATATATATATATATATATATATATATATATATATATATATATATATATATATATATATCATAAAGCGCCTCGAGTGTACATATGTGTGTCCAAAAATATACAAAATTGGGACTCAAATGCCCATAATCATGTCAGGCATATCTAATGCCTCGGCTCAGGATGAGCGTCTAAGTATGTCACTATAGCATTGGCCACGCGCCGAAAGACGCGAACCCAGTCACGTGGCATGCCAACCACATGACGCTGCATATCCGGAGGAAGGTCCTCTATCTCGGCCATCGGTACTCGGCAGCTCAGTCTCACCAAGTGTCGTTGGACGTTGTTTAGGGTCCGTTCCGTATCGGCAGCCGCCTCTTCGGCTCCTCGGCCGCGCCGTCCATGCCGCGGGAATCCATCTGGTCGTACAGGCCCAATGTCTGGAACATGATCATCATATTAGTCATTTGAATCTCATCAAAAAAAAATATTTTTCAAAATTCATCATTATATTTGAAAAATCCAAAAAATCATAAAATAATAAAAAATTCTCACCAATCTCGCCCCATGCTGCATCCGGTGGTAACACTAGATCAGGATCTACTCGGAAATCCAGCCCACCGTAGGGGTAGTCATCCACGGCGATGATTTGCTGCTCCTACCAGGTAAAGAATGCATCGTCAAATGCATTCCTTGGGACTTCCCCACCCCCCAGACGTTTCATCAAGTCAGCCCACCGGCCCATGCGTGGATCACGTGGGCTACTGATGGCAACTGCTACCCTGGGGCGGAGTGCGGGAACCTTCTCGAAGAAGAAAGTGCACAAGATGGTTCCGAACCCAAAATTCTTGGTATGTCCCCTCCTGATAGAAGTGAGTTATTCCTTCATGTTGGCCAGAAGAGGAGTACACCAGTCAAACACAGTAGTGAGAGAGTCCACTGCCACGCTCATGGTTACCCGTGACGCCTGATGTAGTGAGGATGATCCGTTCACTCATGCTATGGTGAACAAGATTATCCTGAGTGACAAACTCGCCACATGTGGGATAGAGATCTGGCTCCCGACCTTTCGATGACCCGGGCAGTAAATTTGTACATAGTCATCTACACTGAGGCTATTCCGTGTCCTGCCTCGGGAATGTACTACCTCTCCCCTTCGGGAAAGGCCCGTGATAAAATATATGTCTTCCACTTCTATCCTGAGTGGCATCTGATCAATCACAAATGCTTCCTCATCGACATCCCAATAATCAATGAGCCTCTCCAGCAGACGCGTGTTCGCTTTCATATTTGGTAATTTGAAGAATTTTAGCAACCCGCATCCCCGTAGGGCATCTAATGCTTCATCATTGCCCATGACTTCATTATCCATGGCTGAATGCTCTCTTTCACGCCATGTGATAGTCATTCTGGAAGAAAAAATCATTTTCATCCGTTAGTTTTGTTTATAAAATTAGTTCGCAGCGCACACGTGGGTTCCTATATACACAGTCGCGTGTAAGGCCGTCGTATATGCGAGTTCAATATTGCCAACCCGTGTGTACGCCGCAAATGAATTTTTTGCAAAAATCCAACGGTAAAACATCAACTAAAATTCCTAAAAACTATCACAATTAATTGCAAGACAAGTTTAAGGCTTACCTGGAAGTTTTCGGCAAGTTTGAACGGTTGAATTGGTCACAGGGAAGTTTGCTCCTTTTGCTCCACAATTTTTGCTCTCCAAGTCAAATGGTGAAAATGGTGAGTCCAAAATGCCTTTTATAAGTTTTGAAAATGCAATTTTTTTTCAAAATTTTATTTTGTTTGGCCTCATGTGACTTTTAACTTGGGAGCTTGGAATGCCGAGTTTGGTTTGTTTTTCAGGACATTTTGGACATTTTTCGACAGTTCAAGACGGTTCCATGACCGCTGACCCATCATGGCAGGTATCGTGTTTTCACTGGCATATAGGTTAGGGACACCATTTTTCCGTTGCATTATGCATACTAGCCTCCATGTGACCGATACATCTGCCGTAGGGTCCACCCCATCGTGTTATGGTTCGTAAGCCATTTTCACTCGCCGATTCTTTAAATCATGACACGATGGTAGAGCCATCCCTTTACATGGGCATCGTAGTTAGCACCTCACTGACATTTGTTGCCCATGCTGCTTCATTTTGAGTAGGCTAAGGACTCCTCTGTAGTCCCGCCATGACTTATGCGTTGAAGACTCATTCCTCTTTGCTTCTTCGCTTCGTTCTGGCCTTATACCCTAGAGGCTCCTATGTGTGTCAAGTTGTACTTCTGCATTGCATGTTGACCATTTGCACCTTTTGGCCTAGAGCCGGCTTCACTTGGACTCGTGTTTAAGCCAACTTTTGACCATGACGTCTGCGAAATCAACCTTGCATACCTTTGACTTCTGCAGCTTGACATACCCTGATCCGTGGAAGGAACATACCTCTGAGTGTCACCGACCAGTTTTCACCTCCCTGCATTGAGCATAGGAATGTTCCTTTCCCAGGAACTAGATCATCTATTTCACTGACACTCGTTCTTTCCACTGTACCATAACATTCTTTTATTCTTTTTCTGGCTTAACAGAAAAAGACAAAAAAATTAAATATTCCAAAAAAGAGCGGGAACAGGGACATTATTTCCATTTATTGTTGGCAACTAGAGTCAGTCGTGTCGCCCTTGAACAAAGCACTCAAAACAAAGTCTCCTCCGCATGGGTGGGATTTAGTTTGACTTAGGTACGCCATAACCTTGTTATTGAGTCAGTTCTTGTTGGGTCCCTATAATACTAGTGATTACCCCATTACTATTGTAGTTATACCCCTTATTTATATTGTTGTGCCCCTATTACCCCCATATTGTTATTTCTGTGCCCCATAGAATCCCTCTATTGTTATTTTTGTGGCTTTATATTATTATTGTTAGGTCGGCTGGATTATATTGTGACTCCTTAGACTCCTATATATAGAAAGGAGGTTTTGTCATTTGTATCATCCAAGAATTGTTCATTTATGTAATGTAAAGGAGGTTGCCCCCTCGAAGAGGCTGAATTCTAAGGCGTGGATCTATCTTTTCTATCTTTTTGTGAGCTGGTTTCATAACATTTGGTATCAGAGCTTTGGATTCTAGGGTTTCGCTGCTCCAAACAGGTCATCGTGGCATTTTCGCTATAACTTTTTTTCTGTGACGTTTCAGAAGTCGCAAAAAAAACCCATTTGAGAAGAAATGGCGCTGAACCTTGGGTCCGAATTTCAGAGCTTTTCGCGCGATATTTTCGGAGATATGATCTGAGGAAGTTGGTCTTTTTGCAGACTCCTGAATTACATTCAAAACAGGTGACCTGGGGAAAATCGTCATAACTTTCTCTCTGAGGATCGGATTGAAATTTCGTAAAAAGGTACAGAAAGAGGACGGACTGTAGTTTCTTGTATGTGTGTTTCAGATTCAAAGGTTGAAACAGTGACTCGTGGCACGTCGTACAAGTTCGCTCTACTGAACTAGTCTAAAGCAAGTCACTGTGGGAGATTTCACATAACTCTTCCTTGGAGAATCCAATTTGGCTCAGACTTGTGGCATTGGAAAGAGGACACAGAAGGCTACTACAGGTAGCAATTTCAGAATTGGATGATTCGAAATTACAGAGATACATCAGATTCAATATCAGGCTTCTATAAAGTGAAAAAAGGTGTGTAGTTTTTTTTAATTTTTTGTGTAAGCTTGGTTTAACGGAATTCAAAGGGCATAGTAAAGCATTATTATCGGTAACTGATGCCCCGAGGAAAGAAAATGCAAACACCTAGTAAGGAACCTGAAAGCTCTAGCATGACTCATGAAGAAGAGGAAGAAATGCTACATGATATATCAAAATTACAAGAACAAGTGCAACAAATGTCACGCTCACAAAAGCTAACAGAAGCTAAGATAAGTGGCGTGGAATCTAAGATAAATGGCGTGGAATCTAAGATAAAGGGCATGGAAGCTAAGATGGATGATTTGAAGACAGATTTGAAGACAGACATGGAAGAATTGAAGAAGTTGCTACAAGAAAGGGTCACTAATGGTGAAAAGGTAGTAAAGGAAACTCATGATGAGAACAAAAGAAATGTTAATCATGATTCCATAGACTCTAATGTTGGATCGAAGACTCACCATGTTCCAAAAATCGATATGAGGAAGTTTGATGGCAAGGATCCCGCCACATGGATATTACAGATGGAGCAATTCTTCGATCTCAATAATGTGCAAAACACACAAAAGGTACGTATGGCAACTTTATATTTGGAACCAAATCAGTTTGTATGGTATCAATGGCTTTGTTCTCGTAAACAATTTATCACTTGGGCAATTTTTACGGAAGAATTGATAGCACATTATGAGGATACAAAAAGCAACACTTTTTTTAGCCAATTGATAAGTCTCAAACAAAAGGGTTCAATAATGGAGCACATTGAGGAGTTCCAAAAATTGAACATAAGGGTAAAAGATATTCCAGAGGAGCATAGGATTGATGTGTTCATAGGGTCTTTAAAGGATAATATCCAACATGATGTGCGCCTTTGGGAACCTGATTCATTAGAGAAGGCATTCAGGTTAGCAAGAAAAATGGAAAGCAAAATTATGGCAACTAGGAAGCATACCACTCACAACTATAAAGACGGAAGTGTTGTTGCCCATAGTCTTCCACAACCTACAAGGTTGACACCACAACAATTGGAAGAAAAAAGAGCAAAAGGGCTTTGTTACAATTGTGATAGCAAATACACAAAAGGTCATAAGTGTGCTGAGAAGAAATTATTCTACATAGATTGTGAAGAGGAAGAAGAAAAGGAGCAAGAAAGGTCAAAAGAAGAGGATATATCCAGGAACAAAGCCTAGATGAAGAACAAATAAATCCGACCATATCTTGTAATGCATTGGCGGGAATTACCACTCCTCAAACCATCAAGATAGAAGGACAAATCAAGAAGAAAAAGGTAATAGTGTTGATTGATTCAGGAAGCACCCACAATTTTATTCATTGTAGGGTAGCAAAAGAATTGAATTGCTTCCTATATCCAGCACCAGAGTGTCAAGTGATGATTGCAAATGGAGGAACAATAAATTGTTCTGGAAAGTGCCATAATATCAAGCTATCCATGGGAGAATATGTATTGACTAGCCCAATGCTTTCCATTCCAATGGGAGGTGCTGATGTTGTACTAGGAGTCCAATGGCTACAATCCTTGGGTACAATAGCTTTTAATTTTCAAGAACTTTTCATGAAATTTTCTGTGGAAGGAAAGGAAGTTGAATTAAGGGGTATTGCAGGGAAACCAGGAAAGATAATCAGCTCTAATGGCATGACAAAGCTTCTAAAAAAGGAGCAAAGAGGTGTAATTGCACAATTATGTTCGCTAGATGTTTCCACATTGGAATCATCTATTTCTCCAGATCTCCAAAAAGTCCTGGACAATCATTCCAAGGTATTTGAGACTCCCAAAGGTCTCCCACCTATGCGTGATCATGATCATGCTATTCATCTGATTCCAGGAAGTGTTCCTCCAAACATCAGGCCGTACAGATATCCCTATGTCCAAAAAAGTGAAATTGAACGTATGGTTGCAGAAATGCTAGAGGCTGGTATAATTCAACCGAGTCAAAGTTCTTTCTCAGCTCCAGTAGTATTGGTGCACAAGAAGGATGGATCATGGCGCATGTGTCCAGATTATAGGGAGCTCAACAAGCTCACTATTAAAGATAAGTTCCCCATTCCTGTCATTGATGAATTACTGGATGAATTGCATGGATCAATTTACTTCACCAAGTTGGATCTTCGTTCGGGATATCATCAAATCAGAATGAAGATTGAAGACATTCCGAAAACGGCATTTAGAACTCATGAGGGTCATTATGAATTTTTGGTCATGCCTTTTGGCCTTACCAATGCACCTTCAACATTTCAAGGTTTGATGAATTCAATTTTCAAACCATTCCTTAGAAAATTTGTGTTAGTATTTTTTGATGATATACTAATCTACAGCAAGTCTTGGAAGGATCATGTTGAACATGTTGACAGGGTGCTACAACTATTGGAGGAGAAACAATTATATGCAAAAAGATCCAAATGTTTCTTTGGAGTCCAGGAGGTGGAATATTTGGGTCATATTGTATCTCATGAAGGAGTTAAGGTAGACCCTAGCAAAATTAAAGCCATTAAGGAATGGAAAATCCCCACATCCATAAAGCATCTGCGAGGATTTCTTGGGTTGACAGGGTATTATCGCAAGTTTGTTAAGAATTATGGGAGAATAGCAGCACCTCTAACAACATTATTGAAGAAAGATTCATTTTCATGGACTCCGGAAGCAACAAAGGCCTTTGAACATCTTAAAGAGGCAATGTGCCAAGCACCGGTCTTAGCTACACCGGACTTCACAAAAACCTTTATTGTGGAATGTGATGCTTCAGGAAATGGAATTGGTGCTGTTCTAATGCAAGATGAAAGACCCATTGCTTTTGAAAGTCGTCCAATCAAGGGAAAGTTTTTAAGCAAAGCTATTTATGAGAAGGAAATGTTGGCAATACTCCATGCACTTAAGAAATGGCGACCCTACCTAATGGGAAGACACTTCAAGGTAAAAACGGATCATGATAGCCTTAAATACTTTTTAGAACAAAGATTATCCTCTGAAGAGCAACAAAAGTGGGTCACAAAGATGTTGGGTTATGACTTTGAAATCATCTACAAAAAAGGGAAGCAAAATGTGGTGGCAGATGCACTCTCAAGAAAGGATGAGGATGTGGAAGCATTGTTGTGTGCCATTTCTATTATCCAACCAGATTGGATAAACGAAGCAAGGGAGGAATGGAAGAATGACGAAGAAGTGTGGGCACTTATTCGAAAGCTACAACAAGATTCCAGTACTTCTGATACATTTAGCTGGCAAAATGATTCGTTATGGTACAAAGATCGCTTATACCTCTGTAAGAATTCCCAGCTAAAACAAAAGATTCTTATGGAATTGCACACTTCTCCCTTAGGAGGGCACTCAGGATTTTTAAAAACTTACCACAGGGTTAAGAAGGAATTTTTTTGGGATGGCCTTAAATCAGATATTCAAAAGTTTGTGGCGGAATGTTTGGTTTGCCAACAAAATAAAGTTGAAACAATTAAGACACCGGGTCTATTACAACCTTTATCCATTCCAAGCCAACGTTGGGAGGAGGTTTCAATGGATTTTATCACAGGTTTACCCAAGTCTGAGGGAAAGAGTGTCATCATGGTGGTAGTTGACAGACTTACCAAGTATGCACACTTTTGTGCATTATCACATCCATTTAAAGCCAGTACAGTTTCTACTGCATTTATGGAAACAGTTCAAAAGCTACATGGAAACCCAAAGATTATTGTAAGTGACAGAGATCCCATTTTCACTGGAAATTTTTGGACAGAATTATTTTCTTGTCTTGGTACTCAGTTAGCTCATAGCTCATCTTATCATCCTCAATCTGATGGGCAAACTGAGATAGTAAACAAATGTTTGGAAGGATATCTTCGTTGCTTTGTATCTGATAAACAGACACAATGGGTCAAATGGTTGCCTCTGGCTGAATGGTGGTATAACACTTCCTTCCATACAGCAACAAAAATGACCCCATTTATGGCACTTTATGGGTATCAACCACCATCCATCACATCATATTTAAGAGAAAATTCTAAGGTTCAGGCAGTGGAACATCACATCGAACATCAACAACAAGTCCTCCAACTCTTAAAGGATAACCTCGTGTTGGCACAAAATAGAATGAAACAACAGGCAGATCAACATCGCAGTGAAAGAAGTTTTGATGTAGGTGATTGGGTATTCCTACGGCTACAACCATATAAGCAAATGTCCCTAAAGCAAGCTAAGAAGGATAATAAATTATCACCAAAGTATTATGGTCCGTACAAGGTGTTGCAAAAGATTGGTACTATGGCATACAAATTGGAGCTTCCTGCAGCTTCTCGATTGCACCCAGTTTTCCATGTTTCATGTTTAAAGAAGGTTATAGGCGACAAGCTCCCAGTTCAAACAATATTGCCAGAACTTGACGAGGAAGGAAAAATTATATTGGAACCGGAAGCAGTCACAGAAACAAGAACTCGACAGCTACGAAATCGATCAATTTCAGAGTATCTTATCAAGTGGAAGAACTTATCCGCTGAAGATTCCACATGGGAGGATGAGAATTTTATGCAGAAGTATCCAGAACTACTCAAGCGTTGAGGACAACACTTTTTTGAAGGAGAGGGGCATGTTGGGTCCCTATAATACTAGTGATTACCCCATTACTATTGTAGTTATACCCCTTATTTATATTGTTGTGCCCCTATTACCCCCATATTGTTATTTCTGTGCCCCATAGAATCCCTCTATTGTTATTTTTGTGGCTTTATATTATTATTGTTAGGTCGGCTGGATTATATTGTGACTCCTTAGACTCCTATATATAGAAAGGAGGTTTTGTCATTTGTATCATCCAAGAATTGTTCATTTATGTAATGTAAAGGAGGTTGCCCCCTCGAAGAGGCTGAATTCTAAGGCGTTGATCTATCTTTTCTATCTTTTTGTGAGCTGGTTTCATAACAAGTTCTTCC